>JAJVSH010000018.1:892160-912194 GCA_021460005.1 Tetramorium alpestre | reverse complement strand
GTTTATAATAATTATTTTATTGAATTTAATAAAAATGGTACAATTAACTGTGTATATTTTATTTTTAACAATTCAAATTTTAATTAAAACATGAAAAATGTGGTCGGTTTATTAATTATTAGAACATCAGGTTTTAAAGAAAATATGATGAAGTAAAAATATGAAGACACACGAATTGAAAATTTATTTTTACGAAACATATGCTGTGAAAAAATATTTTTATTTTTTGTTAGAATTAATTTATTAATTAGAGAAACCTTGAGATTTAACGTTATTATGTTTCGCTTATTATGTTTCGTAATGTAAACATAATATATTTACAAAACTTGGTAGTAAACCACGAGCTAACCGCGGAGAAATGATTAGATACACGCGAAATATGCGTTGAATTATTTACAGTGACAGTGATAAAACTGACGAGGGCAATAATTACGTTTGTGCAGTTTAAATTGCATTCCATACTGTAATCCGCGTATCCGTAGGTCTCCGCCGCGTTATTACCTTCTCTTATACATTTCTGCCATCCTTTTCGCCTTCATAGTACATCTTGGCGCTTTGTTCACGAGAGCGTGCATGAGAAAAAGTACCAGCGGCAGAATCTCTCGGTTTTATCAAATAGTGCACGTGCGCCATTCTTGCTTTCTGTAGAATGAATCGAAGGAATCCGCGCGTTTATATTCGAGATCCGCTTACAGTTACAAAAGGGATGTTCGGACCGTAGCGAGAGATATAGAAAGAAATTCAAACTACAGCGAATAATAAATGCGTTGAGCTTATTTATTTGTCTTTTTCAAAACGCGATAAACATGTATAATTTTTTAACACGATTGATTTTAACGATAAAATAAAGATTTTTGTTTGTAAAATGTTACTTCAGAAATCTAGAAAATAATAATAATATCTGTAATAAGTTTTGTATAAAAATAAGTTAAATATATAATCGATACTAAACTGTACTTGATATCTTTAGAAAATAGCTTCATTGTTAAAAAAAGTGACATTATATATCCTTATTACTGCAGGCAAATTAAATTGTAAATCACTTTTCCGGAAAAAGTAATTTCACGCATATTAAATTTAGGTTGATGCATTTTTGCAAAAATAAAACATTGCCTACGTTATGTATAATTTTTCGAGAAACTTTGGCAAAATTAACTGGCTTCAATTAAAAAAAAAAAAANAAATTTTGTATGTGTTATTTTTTAATATTCAAGAGAGATATTTAAAAAATTGATAGATTTACGCGATGTACTGAATTAGCAATTAAAAATTTCTATGAATTCTCAATAAACGGTATTTTAATAACAAATGAAAATCGTGGTCGAATGGAAGTTGCGTAATGCTTCATAGTACGATACGGAATCATAGTTTGTAACGAACAGTTTCATTAGGTTACAAGTTGACCAAGCTAAGACCTACCGCGACGTGGGGAAGATATATTGTCTTTTGTAAGACTAGACGCCGACTCTTGGCCTAACTGTAATTAAGAAGAGTATTTTGGTAGGTCTAGCCCCAACGATGGTCGGTATTTTGTAACTAACCAGCGAATAAAATATCATTCTTTTTGTTTTAATTAATTATAATTAATAAATTTGTTTCTCATCTTTTTCAATTAATTTTTNCTTCTCTTCGGCATAAAAACATATTGCTGGAAATACAAAATAAATGATAGGTTTTTTTTTTAGAAACAATATAAGTAATCAGAATTAAAATTATGTTGATAATTACATGATATGTGCAACTTGAGTATGTATCGCTGGCGGATCTTACTACGGTTAACCGATAAACTAACGTACCGTTTGACGATGCACATCCACCCTCCGTTTCTGGATAACAGCGCGGAACGTATCCGCGTACGTATACACATGTGATGCACGCAACACAATACCGGCTGTGCACATACGTACGCGTTCCCGTACGTGCTATGTACAATGCGGTATGCGTACATATCCGCCTACGAATTGGTATAACGGAAGTGTTTCGAATTCGTGGAGATAGCGATACTAACTGTTGAGTTAAGAGCGTATCAATGGCATTTCCGTTTGCAGATCGATGCGATAATCTCTCTGAGTACTTGCTTGTGATTAGCGACAAAACACGAGAAACGCACGCGAAAGGCATCTTGAATATTAACACATTTATCATTTCACATAAATTTAAACATAATGATAGTAATACATACTCATTCTTATGTTTAAATTTTGTCACGAATTCGTGTGTCTCGAATGAGAATTTCGTAGAACTCCGGAAATGGATTCGCAAGATGCTTTACGAACCGTGCATCATACCGGGTGAATTCGCTTCGACTCTCGGGTTTCAGGGTAGGCACAAGACACATTGACGAAATTCACACTGACCCTGACCGGAAATGGAAATGTGAGACGTAAGGGGATAAGAGTTTCGAAAGATCGATGCTATGAACGGGTAAAATGGAACTTAAATACTTAAAGAACAAGGCCAGCACACTGCTGTATCATGCTTTTAGAGTGCTTAATAAATTTTTTCGTAGCGACATAATGGTGTTAGAAGCTATTATTCGAGTAGCTAAATTTTATTTGCCATTATGTTATTCATGCGATGTTTAAAGCTTCATCTAAAATAATGGAAAACATTAAAAATGCTTATCAAAAGAACCTATAATGCGATATTGTATTAAAAATTAGAATTGCAACAATTACCGTAAAATTTTACTCAAATTATTAACAAAGTCAAAAAGAAATAAAAATAATTAATAACGCATATTTCTTTGTGTGAAATCTTTGATTAATATCGTTGAAAATAACAAACAGAATATCATATAATTAAAAAAGAAATAAATTTATTTATATAACTATACTACATATTCTGTGCATTTATATTGCCATTTATATAATTTATATTATATATTAATATTTATATTTAATATTAATAATTTTAATTTCGATCATGTCTTTGAAAATAAACATGAGAGTCTGTTTATACATATATCAAGATATTGTTTAATTGGAGATAATTTCTTTTTCACAATATTTCAAACAAAATTTTATTATAAAAATAGTAAGAATAATGTAAGAATTGTATTTAAATAATTTTATTTTAAAAATTGCATTTAAAAAAATCTATAAATTTTTACAGCTTGTTATAATTATTTGAGACAAAAATTTGAAATTTTAGAAGTAAATTATTTTCTAAAAAATAACTTCAAATGACTAAATATTTTATATTAAAGCAAGTAGATTTTATTTTAAATCTTTAAAATAACAAGTTAAGCAGTTAACAGTTAGATTAGAAGATTATAATAGAACTATATATTAGAAGATTATAATAGACTAAAAAGTTGTGATAAGATGATAGGATGCATTGTTGTAATATTCTGTATATGTAACAACCCATTCAGAAACGCTGGTACTTGCAACCGTAATTCTGTTATTCTTGAAAGGATGTGGCAACCAATAAACTTGTATGTGACTCGCTAACGAGATTTTGAATTTTGCGCGTACAATATATAGAGAGGAATGTTTGACGACACATTGAAATCACGAAATAATTGCTATCATTACTTGTCGATAACAAATTCGTTTAAGCAACGATAATTTCTAAACAATCGTTTTGGTTGTTAGATACTTTGACTTGTAACAAAATAAATACTAATCATTCGATTCGTATTTTTCCTATTTGCAAGAACTGAAATATAATATTTTAACCAAAATCGTTAATTTTTTTATTACTAGTGGTGGTAGATGCGGGCGTCGCGCGCGAAATTTTTCATTATTATATTATTAAAAATAATTTTTTTACTTTACTTTTTAAAAAGTTACTACGAGAAGTACGATAGCTTAATATTAAGCTACCGAGAAAATTGTAATAATTTCTTTTCGTTAAATAAATCTTATAACTTATCGACATTTCTAAATAAAACAGTTACTTTTTAAATCCGACCACTTACACCTATTCTACACATTATGATGATAAAAATCTGTCATGATAACCAATCGTTTGTCAGCTTTGTGAGCAGGAATAATCTCGCAGTGAGAAATAAGGTATGAGAAGCAATTAGTATTGCGGAAAAGTGGCAACAGTAAACCTCGACTCTTAACAAATTTCGGACATTCCATTATTTTTTTTTTTTTATTATAGATGGATCTAGGTGTAAGGACTAATTCGTTAATCTTTAGAATCTATATTATTAGAATATTATTAGAATCTATATTTGTAACAAATCGTACTAATGCTATTTTTTAAATATAGAATAAATCATATTACTATTATATATTTCTTGATAAATCGCGATATCATGAGATTTGTAAGAATATTTGTATCATTATTAAATACTTATAAAAAACAAAGTTTAAAACTGAAACTTTCATTGCTATGTATAATAATAGAATTTGTGTAAGTTTACTTTTAGAACAAATTTTTAGTAAATCTATTTTCTTCGAGTTCTCTGACACGCAATCTGTATTTATCTGCGAATCTGTACATTTCCGAACGTCGAAAATTCAATCGACCGCACTCAATAATCTCGTCGTAGTCTCCGGAGATTTTACATCCATTCCGTATATATCCCGATGGTACTGTCCGACAGTTCGTACATACATACGTCGTGTACACAACTAAAACTGCACAGCAAGCCTTCGCAATCTTTTATACAGACGCGTCTTCGTACTTTGTCGTAGTACCTCGGTCACTAGGAAAAGTAATTTACTTTACGTGCAATCACGTTGTACCGAATAATTCAACAAGACCCCGTTTTAAAGTGGTTCTTTCGTAGCCTCACTCGTGTACTCATTGTGAGTCTAAGCGAATTATGCCTAACATGGCCAGGATTTTTTTTAAATCTTCATACATGCGTACATACGCAGAATATAATAAAATCAAATAATAATTACACGAATTATACGTCATGTGTATGCGAATAAAAGAACAAACAATATAAGTTCCAGATTGTTAAATTTGATTATTTTATAATGCATTTATATGTACGAATTGTACGTAATAATTAATATTTTTCTACATTGTGTAGAATTCCAATTTATTGTGGACATGTTTCAAGTTCCAAAGGAAAAAATTTATTCCGGGACAATAAAAGCCGCTTGTCTATTTTCCAGACATTTTTCAACTTTTCAAATGCAGGCCAGATTTAATTCATTGCTATACTGCAATATTTTGTGCCAATAATGTTTAAGAACGAAAAATCTGAAAATTTTGCGTTTTATTTATATGAAATAAAGCGGACGTTCAATATATCAGATGTATAATGTCATATCGGGGTCATTCAGAGCAGAAGCGCGAATGTGTGTGATCTGAATAATTAGACGGGTCGCTTAATTTATGGCGCGCTTAATGTCGGACTTCGAACGTCGAAGTTATCTCCTATGACTAGTGACAGGGAGGATGGTTAATTAAAGAGACGGGAAGTGGAGAGAGGAGAGTTCTTTCACGTCCTCTTTAAAAGAGACAGGTATGCTCTCTCGCTTGCAATAGAACAAAAGAAATCTGTCACTCGTGCGTAAAAGTGGAAGGAAATCTCTTTATTTTTCGCTCATGTAACTTTATACCCTATTTTCGCTTTTTCGTGTCTCCATCGTGAAACCGTTCTCTTTACTTTATCATGTGTGCTCCAATTGCAAATACTTTTTAAATGTACAACATTTTTTTTAATGAGTGATAATAGATTCCAGATTTTTCACGTTTTTCAATAACGATAATTAAAGAGAAAGGTGCCATTCCTTTATGCCAATGAAAATCCCGATGTGCGTGAAAAGCAAACATATCAGTGTTGGAAGTCGAAATCAGGTCCGATTGCATCAGAGAAGAAGTTCTAAGAAAAGATAGCAAAGAGATTCGTTTTGCAACAGTAAAGTAATCAAATTACCATTTCTCGCTCCTGTATCGCATATATATTCATCATTCTGCTCGTGGTTCGGTCGTTGTTGTATCGTCGTCGTTGTTGTCATTGTCGTTCGAACATTGCTTCAGCCATCCATCCATTGACATGCTGTTCGTCTTACCACGTTTTGTATTGGGCTACATCAGTGCCGTACCCGTGATGTACACGCGATGCGCATACAATTCCTCACTTTCCAAGCACGGCATTGCGAAAGATCGTAGATTTATTTCTGTAAGAAGATCTTCGTTAAATTACGGTCTTCTTCTTTTTATTTGACTTCAAGCATATCGAGTTTATCCGTTTCCGTATAAAACGACCATTCATTATAAAGAACAATGGCCCAAAAGAATAGCACAAAATTAACGAATCTATTCAGTTATCGACGATTTAATTTTTTCTAAAAGTCGATAACGACCTATTGTTTCCTTAATATTTTGAAATCGCTTGTAAATTTTATTACCGCAGAAAGCTATGAATAGCAATAATGAATATCTTAGAATTTTAATAATTTAAAAGATAAAAATTGTATTTTTATTGAATTTAATAAAAATGGTACAATTAACTATATATATTTTAATAAGAAAGGTAAATCTACAATATATAATCATATAAAGCTTTTATATTTTAAGGATATAAGATTAATACATCAATTAATTAATATTTTTTTAAACCATTAGAAATAGAAAAAGATCTCTTTTTTTTTATGTAACTGCAATGTCAAGAATAATGTATATTGTAGCGTAGAAAATATTATATTGTAGATTTGACTTGATTTGACTTGATGGGATCGCCATTACTGATAATAAATTACAGCATCCTTAAACTGAGCGAGAAGAAGGTTTAAAAATTCTATCGTATAATGCAAAATGTAATGCAAATCACACTTTTACAACGACAAACCACACGGCTCACTTTGCATTTCTTGCAGTGCACAATCTCGGCGAACTGCAGAGATTATAACTGGATCTAGCGTAGAGGAATAAATTTGGTTTCAACGCGAAAAAGTTTTCTACACGGCTACGCTTTTTTAATGCCGCATTACCTTTCTATCTCGAAACGCTTCTGCTCTTCTCCACTTGTAGACTCTTGTCTTACTCTAAATGCTACATGAGAATGCGAACGAACACTTAAGCGGTAGAAGGTTTCACAGAAGCACCGATTGCGGAAATATGAGATTTATGTTCTATCATGAGGTATAATTAGTTTCGTGCCATATATACTATGAAATAATAGCCATAAGAAAAATAATAATAAAAGCACGTGGAAGTTCATAATAATATATTATATTATTTATATAATTAATATTATAATTATAACGCTATAATTTTAACATTAATTTTTTTATGTATANAATTTTTCTAAATTTTTTACATATAAAACTTTTTGTATTTGCGCTATGTGTTAGGTGCGGTCGCGTATGTGGACGCGTATTAGTCTTTAGCGATCCTTAAGATTCAACTTATCTGCGAAGCTTTGAAATATGAAGTTTATTTGGGATTCATTATCTAATAATGCACGCCCAGAATGAATCTCTTGAGTAGAATCATGCACATGGATAATAGCTGTGGATAATAGAATATTCAAAGAACGCTGAGTAGATAAACGTTGAGTTACAATCGGCTGTGTAACTTTCTACACGTTCGTGTTTACCGAATCGCTAGTGGGGTCTGCTTTATTCTCATAACAATTCTCTAAATGTAATAAAGTCTTGTGCCTTTTGGCACACTTGCGACAAGCACTGGAGTTGCAATCTTTGGCTTGATGTGACGCGGATCGTAAGCAGTTAACTCTTTGAGGCATGGCGAGATTAAAAATGTCCCACCTTTTTGATACGTAAATTTGCGCGGTGGGATATTTCTTATACCACCTCGAAAAATTACAAGTGTTACTCGAACAGAGGTTTTTTTCCCCTTTTTAATTCCTTATTAGTTAAAATAAACCATTGTGCAACATGGATTTTTTTATTTTCTAAAATTTCGTGCCTCAAAGAGTTAATGCATAAATGAGATTTCTTAACCAATTTAATTCGCTTTTCTATCGGTAGCTTAAGAAAGGCCTCGCAATAATATTATAATACAGGACAATTAATTTGTCTTTAATTTAATTCGAGAAAAGTAGAAATGTACACAATGTATGTACATGTATATGTACATACATACATGTATGTAGTAGATGGTAATTGCTTAATAGATGATAAAATTACGGGTGTAAATTATGGGTTTTAAGTATTATAATATGATGCATAAAAGAAGAAAACAAACACGATAATGTGTTATGTTTTACAAGCATCATTCATATTAAAAATTACCAGAAAAATACTAAATTTCAATTTCAATAAATAAATTTTATTGCTACTTTACATAAAGAGAAATGCGTAAAATTTAATACCATGTATTATCTACTCCAAAACACTACGAAATAATATTAAATGCATATTCAGCTAAAGAAAATAAAGAAAGAATAAATAAAAGCAAAATATAAAATTGTTCAAGGCTATAAAGAGTTCGTTCTCACAATAGCGAAAGCACAAAGGCAACGGGTTGTTATAACGTCCACGGTGCAGTTACAGCCGACATAATAAGCTCAAGTAATTCCACTCCATGGAGTCACGATCGTCCTTACCAGTCGCTCGATAACCGGAGCTACTGGTCGCTGGACATAAGTAATGAAAGGAGGAAACCGACTTTTCCGAATGCTTCTCTCGTCTGGTGGATATAGAAGACCAACGAAGGCAATGACTCTCGTGTAAAAATGGCATGGGAGTTGAAAAGAAAGGGAGCACGAAATGCTGCCTGGAAACGATCCAGCTTTGTCCCTCGTTCGACGATATGTTTTATACGTAAGTCATAATCACCTCGAAGTCTTGTGTGAACGGATATTTGATAAAACAAGAAGTGAATATAAAACCGCGAAATCGATGCCGTTATATTGCTTTAAAAATACACGAATTAAATGTTTTATATTTATTTTAGGTGTGAATGCTTTATATTCTACATTTTGTATATTTGAATGTTTTATATTAAAATACATTAAATATTATGTTTTATGTTTTGAATTTTAATTTTGTGAAACGTAATTATCGAAATAAAAGATTAATTTTTTAATTTATAATTCATTTTCTATTTCTATTTTCAATATATTATATGCATATGCTAAAGCTGGAATAATAAAGAAAATAATTTACTATATTTGAATATTGAGGATATGAAGAATGAATATAAAGGACTCATGTATTAAAAATTTTTGAATGTTCTCGCATAATGAATATTTAGAAATAAAAATATTATATAACAGAATTTTTAATAGTAAGTTGTAAAGTCAATTCTTCGTATGTCAAAAATATTTGTGTAAAAAAATATATATTTATTTTTAGATAAAATAATTTTCTACACATTTTTTAAATTTATATATATAGTTTTCTCTGAATTTTTTGTATTGCATTTGTTATCCACATTTATTATAGGTTTATTATTACATCTTTTAATCGTTTTTTAATCGATTTAATAAAGAATTTTCAAAAACATACATCATATTTGATTTAGAACTCCAGTGCCTATTTATTCTGTTATAGGCGAATTAATAAAGAAATTGAATCGTATATTATTTTCGATTATTAAAGAATTCATTTTTTTACGGTTGAAGACTGGCAAGTGTCTCGTAAATTCAGCTCGTAAAAGCAAAACTTTAAGACGAGTCTTTTATCATCTTTTTTTTAACGTTCTACAACGGATATGGCTTTTGTCTCGAATTTGAAACTTCTTATTGTTAGTTATGCTCAACAATTTCTACGCTTTTTTATATTAATCCACTAAGGAGAGACAATTCTCAGCGAGAAAGAATAAAGGGAAGGGAAGACTATACGATACAGAAGTTTAGATATGTTGTATACATTAAGAATTATTAATATTAAACCCTCGTCGCGTCAGTAAACAATTCATATGCTATGAAAATGCAAACGTATATTATATTTCTTATCTCTTATTGCACCCTATATATATTCACGTAACTGTATTACATTGCAGTAATGTTTGCGAATATAAATACTAAGATACAAATATATATTGCTGCAATGTATGCATTTCTGTACGGTGATTATAACTCTTGCATCTAATTATACATATACACAACATTTGTACATTTGCATAAAATATAATGTCCTTATTATTATTATGGTTTTAGGATGCCGTGCTGATTTCGGAGCGTCATACATGCCGAAGACCGTATGAAATCGTTAGGAAGGCGTTGTGAAACAGAGGCGTACGTTCAACGTGAATGTTTTATTCATGCCACGCGGGGGGCGGACCGTAGCCACGACGGGTATGGAGTGGTATAGAGCACCGTGCCCTCGAAAAGGATAAGATCCCGTGAAATTGCCACGGATGATAAATTTCAGTTTAAACGCCAGCGCGCACGGTTTAAGGTGTTATTCCTGAGAATGGAGGCGACGTTGTCTAGCCGTAAGTGGCGAACATAGAACGGGATACGTAGAGGCTCAATAGAATACATGAAATAACAAGTTTTTGACCACTTTTTTTTAAATTAAAGATTCTGTAAAAGAATAGGAATTCAAAATCCAGAAGAATTAAGAAATGGAATTCTTTTTTTTCGTTTTTTTTTTTAGAACAGAAATTAATTTTGTTATTCACTATGATACCAAATAATTATTTTTAATAGTGTTCTTAATATTTTATCATTTATTACTATATGTATTATTTTCATGATTTTCCGATATGCTGGATATGAGTACAATCAGTCGTTACTTAATTTTAATAATCTATACAGTTTGTCACGGCTTAATTTGGAAATTTTGCAATGTGCAGCAGGTATCTCTCAGAATGTTGTCAATATCCGAAGAACGGAGACTCAGCTCCAGTAACACGTCTTTCATCGAGCTGTGGTTTCACGCCGCAATATGTTCGCATAGAATATTGAAGCTTCGCGTAACGCCCAATGATTCTCGGATAACATGCGATCGATTATCGTCTTGTCTATTGCCCAATATGAATCGAATGTGACTTTGAGATATGGAGGTACCTCGGTACTGACAGACGACAATTCGTGAAGGAAATATATACCTGATATCGCGATTAACTAGGTTCTATGAGTAGATATAATTGTCTCAGAATCTGTCTCTGTTTCTCTCTCTCTCTCTCTCTCTCTCTCTCTCTCTCTCTCTCTCTCTCTCTCTCTGTCAGCGTTGAGTGCTAATTATTTATTGGTACTATAGTAGCAGTTTCTCTTGGAAAAAAATTTACATCGTTAACGATCGTAGTTTTAATTACCTAATGATAGATTTTCGTTTTACAGAGTAAAGATCCAAATAGAAAATAAATTTCTCATACTACGATTTTGAAAATTACAATCGTAGTTTTGTATAATTAATTATATTTACTATAGATCTGTCTAATAATGTTATTGGGAAATATAAATATATCTATAATAATACAATCGAGCGATAAAAATATAATGCAGTTGTTAAAATTAATCATGCGAATATTGTGCAGAGCAGTCTTTTATTATAGACATTAAAAATGGATAACGAATTTTTCAGCAAATTCTCAAAACTTTCCAGACGCGCATATGGTCGGAAACTAAGAGACAATAAAACTGAGATTAACTTAATTGGTGAATATGGCTTTACGTATCTTTGAAACTAATGTCGGAATTACAAAGTGCCAGAGTATTTTAAATTTATTAAGTAAGACATAAGAATGTGATATGTGCGGATACTTGTACGCATATAGCTTAAGTTATTTAAATTGTTAAATATCATAATTGTATTAAGCAGTATTCAAAGAAATCGATTAAAATCACTTTGTAATATTCAGGCATTGACTGAAAAGTATGTTAAGCATTATAGAAAATTCAATTAAAAATTTCTCAATTTTATACTATTTGAATATTTGTAGATTATTCTATATCCGCTACAAGTGAGACATTTGACAGACCGCGATACGGAAGCGTAGGAATACGCGCACCTTCAAAGTGAGATCTATCGTCGCCCGGTTTATCAATTTGTGCAGACGAAAACGGAGACCCCCTGCTCGCTCTCTCGCTCGAGAAAGAGCACCTTCATCAATCACGTTACCGAGAATCTGGAAATTCCACCCTTGGAACGCGCTAAACGCTTTCACGTGTCCCAATTTCCGATGGCAGTCGGCCGTGCACGTACATACGTCGGCGTGCCGCGAGTGTAGTCAATTTGTTGGAATATTTTCGTCGGTTCGCCGCTCTATGCGCCACGGCTCGCTCCACAGATGCTCTAATTGTCGACTTGACCCAGGACATCTATTTTCTACGCCTGCCCCTGATCTTTTCCTCCAGAAATCACAGCTCACCCAGAGGCAGTACTTCACGAACACGTTCTCAGCTATATATAGTGCGATATATGTGAGTCGTTTTTTCTTCGCTACCGCGATGCAAACTAACGAGATGAAATCGTGCATCGTAAATAGATAATCAGTTTAAAAATTCTAAAAGCAAATTTAAATTATAGAGATAGCCGATATTTCTTTCTTATAAAAAAAATATTGCGAACTCTAATAAATATTCTTCTTGTATAAAAATTCCCGTTATGTGAGGTAAATATAGGAAAGAGTCAATATCCCCGAACTTCCGGGAAACTCACAAATTACCAAATGTCATAGTGGATGCTACTTTTTTCGATATTCTAGAGACTGCACCTGTACGTACGCACCGGCACGTAGCTGAACGTGATATCGGTACTGATTCACGTACTGCCGAAATTATTGATGTGCGCAACGAGCTGATTCAGCTGTAGAAATGGATGACGAGTCGACTTGCGTTACGTTCGAGGCGACCACCTTAATCATTCGCCTCCAACAATAAAGATTAAATCGATCGCTATGGCGCACCCATCCGCGAATGATGAAATGGGGTGAGTTCGCAAACGGATTTATCAGACAAAATCGGGGAATATATTTTCTCACCGATTGAGACGTATTGCGGCGCGCTTCATCATGATAGTAAAATGGACTGTGGATTGAAGAGGAAGTAAAAGAAGAGGCGGGAACAATAGCCAATTGCAAAGATAATTATCAATTTAGATACAAGCATGCTAGTACTATTTTATCAAATTTCCATTTAAGAAACGAAGGTACGAAAATAATAATGAAACATCTCTGACTGGGCGCCTCTCCATCTGTCTGTAATAATATATTCTATATTACAAACTATTCCCTTTGCTGCAAGCTACAATCCGATAACGGAACATCGATGACATAGCTTGTCGATACATTAGTTTGGTCGTCAATATTGCTCGTCAGCTAGTTCCGCTGTGCATCTTTCATCTTTATCAGCAGTTAGTCGACTGTACAGTAATATTCCACAAAAAATATATATTGAGAGATGGAAGGCTGGCACTTAATCTTTAAGTCTCGAGCTCGTTCAGGCGTGAAGATACCGAAACACCATCTTGCTGTTTAACAATAAAATATAAATGAAGATTTACCGAACAGACGAAACGACAATTACGACTGTATATCACATACGAAAAGACATTACGGCACTGTAATAAGTACTGCTTTCGTTGCTTACGGAAACGGAAATTCATTTAATATAATACAAGATTTGTTAGTTGTCAGTACATAGATTGTTAATCTGTAAATCGTAATAGCAAGAAGACGTTTGGATGATTAAGCATCGCTTGGATTTGGTTACTTAGTTCAAGAAATTAAACTGGTCGTATTTAACCCGCTTAACCGCTATGACCCGTTGTATACCAATGTTTACCAAGACAGACGAATACTTTATCCTAAGAGACATGCGGTTTCGAAGTAATTTGCGTCTGGGAAATTGCGAAACATTGGTTCTCGCCATTAATTATATGCGCTAATGGATTGGAGCTACCTCGCGCGCCACAGAAAGATCTGAAAATACTTTAAAAGTAAGAAACATATACATTCCAAAATAAATATAACAATTAATTTAATAATATTCCTATCAAACATTATTTTAAAATTTTTCTCCAAATTTCCATATTATCGAATATACAAATCTGTAAATAAAAATTGATAAACATATTAATATTATTAAAGAAGCAAATATATTAATATTATAATTAAAAAGTATTTAATAATTAAGACTTTTACTTAATACATTTACTTTTTTTAATAATTCAATTTCTTTATTACATCACATTTGAATTGTAATATTATTGAATATTGAATATCATGGATTTGCAACATCAACATTGTTCTTGTAAGAGTATTATATTATATTTATTAGAATTATCTCAAAGAGTTCGAACGAAGTTCGCTAGAGAACTAAGAAGCGATTGATAATAACGCTTCGTCTGATAAACATTTGCATAACGACAAAAGAGAAAGTTGTTATGATACATATTGACAATGTATTGGAATGTGTTATTCGGAAAAAGAAACCTGGGGGAAGTTAATGAGGACCAAGACATAGTTGTGGTATCGGTCGGACGCGTTCGCAAACCAGTTGTAATAATCAAACATAAAGAGATTCCTGGCAAAAACTTATACTCGTTTCTATTTCTTTATCACATCAAGATTCAATCCCTTCTTTTTAAATTTTTTCTTTTTAAAAATTTTTAAATTTTTAAATAAATCTATATATTAAAAAATTTTAAATATACTTATAATTTTAGCATATCTTACATTTTGAAAAATACCTTACATTTTATAAAAAAATACTTCTTGATTAAAGAATACAAAGTCTTTTTTTTATTATAATTATTCTTAAAATAAACTTAAGGAAAATATAATTTCCAAATATATTTCGCTTTGCATATTTCTCTGTCCATAATGATCGCACCTGATAAAATATTCGATCCAAGAGGTGGTTGTGTCCAAACTGGAGATTGGATTTCGTGCTACGTAGAAGGACATGTTTCTCTGAGCGCATGCTCGAATTGCATTATGCAGTCCGCATTATATTTGCATCTACTCGATCAACCATCACATGCCTGGCATATGGTCGTCCCCAAGAAAATCGACGTGCCCCGGATGCAACGTGATTTCAAATTAAACCCCAAGAAAACTTTAGTAATCGATATAAAGTGATATAATTTCACACGTATAATTTTATCAAATACTTGAGCACGTAAATTGTAGTAAATATTAAAGATTAGATATTTTCTATTTATAATTATGTATATAATTCATAACGGGAATTAGTATTTTGCAATTTTCTAGACATAAATTACTTTGAAACCACATATTAGGATAAATATTCAATAGCACATCCGATAGTAGTTTCAATAGCAATGACATAAATACTCATGTCGTATTTTAAATATTATTATTATTTCAAATATAGATNTATTCCTGTAAATTTTAACAATTTTCTTTATTTATATCTTACTTATTAATTATTGTCTTCATATTATGTATTATTCACTTGTTTTTTTATGTTATGTGTTATAAAATATACATTGCGTTATGTAAAAATTATTTCGCATGTATATTTACATTCGTTTCTCTTTGCGGTTATAAGCGCCCAAGAAAACATGCTTCATGCGTTCATTGTAATTGCACGAATTGTTAAGCCATGATAAGGCGTGGTCTGGGCAGACGTTTTTATTATCGTCCAGAAATTACCGTCCAGCCGGCTAACGCGAATCTGGAGATTTCTCATGGGACTCGAGAGCGCGCACGCTCTCAGATAAATAATTTCACGTGGAAAGCTGTGCGTCAGGCGAATATACTTTTGCACACATACGTTCGCATATACGCGCACACCGTATTATTCTTTTTATTGTGAATGCCCGCGAAAGTTAACCCGTTGAGTGCTACATACAAATGATAGAATTGCGAAAGGCAAAGAACATATAAAGATAATTTACAATTTACGTATAATGAATAATCATCCCGCTTCCTTATCATCACCTTAATGGAATAGGTTTATATATACTGTTGTTCCTTTTGTTACAATCAAATGATACCGCTGTATTGAAATTTTTGTGGTAAAAGAAATCTCTATGTTTGCAGCAAACGCATACGTTTGGACAATACTCAAACAGTACTCTGTGATAAAAAATGGAAGCTAATTTTCAATTTAAAAAATTTGACGACTTACCAGATGAAGTAATTTTAAAAATATTGACTTACATAACTGATGATTCTAAGAAATGTTTGGTAAGAATAGTAACACGGTGCTAATTATAATTTTAATAAATTATATTTGGCATGTCACGTATTTAAATTATACAATTGTATAAATTATTTTGCACGCAGGGACGATGTGCGCAAGTATGCAAACGTTAGCAGAAAATAGCTTATGATGAAAATTTGTGAAGAATTAAAGAAATGTTACAACAGATTAAACAGATTACAACGGATCAAGATATTAATGAGATAAAACAAAAACAAGTAGAAAATACAAAACTGTATCAGAAAGTTTATTAATTAGTATTTCTCTGTTATTAGTAAGTGAAATAAGAAAACGCATTTTTTAAATATTATATAGCATTATAATAAACTCCAAAAGGAATGTAGATCGTTTCAAGAAAAGTTTCAAGAAAATGCCAATATTGGAGAGCAAAATTCCAAGATGAATTCTGCATAATTCATGAGATATTTTGTATTCCACTTTAATATTTCTAACTCAAATATATATCGCGACAAAAGAAATTACTTTTATAGTGACTTTAATTCCATGGAATTATGATAATTCAGAATTATATTACGTATATTATTACGAAAATCGAAGCTTGATGATTTCCTTATGCATTTACCCTAATTATCGCATAGACAAAGAGCTATTTGAATGCTATTAATATGTTACTAGTAGCTGTAAGCTAACACATGTGATCTCTGCTGGTTAGATGCAAGTGCAGATCTCAAACGAGGAATCAATTAATGACGTTACCTTAATAACGTACATGTTCGAGTAGTTAGGTTTAGGCTTCGTACACTAACGAAGCAAAATTGCGACTCAGCGCTTCGATCTTAATCCGTCTGGCATATCGAATATTGGAAATGACATTCAAGCCTTATTTCAGAAAAATAAAAAAATACCTCTATTTATATTAATACAAATATATTATAACAAATTTATATATAAATATTTATTTTAAGCGACAGTTATGTTAAACTTTTTATATTACTTATGAAAGATGATATTAATTAATTGAAAAGTAAATTTTACTTTTTTTACTTTTAATTTTAAAAGATCGAATTTACGTATTGAAAGTTTTTTAAATTGTTTCAATATTTGAATTTTATTTTCGAGTTGCTGTGGAAAAAATGTACGTGACATCTCTTTTATAAATTGAGAATTTTCTAAGTGAAACATGTTTAACGTTTCATACTCCACGCAATATTGTCATCACCAGTGACGCCAATACATGGTTTCGCTCGTTATGTTCGCGGGTGTTATCCTCCTGCCTATAGTTTACGGATTTAAACGCTCCGAGGCGAAGTTTCCAGGACAGATGGGTCTCTGCAGCCCTCCAGGAAGTTCCTTGATGTGCTTTCGTGTTCGTGAGGTAAGCGGCTCTTCGTTGCATGCGCAGCAAACGCTCTCGCGAAACACGCCGTATCGTGACGCTATTAGAGGCGAATTTCGACAGCAAACAAGCCGCGGCCATAACGAGGATTTAATCACATTAGATGCACGATACGACGTCCCTCGAAGTAACGAGAAGTGCGTAGCAAGAACTTTCAGCCTCATCGAACATTCATTCAACCTTTGTCTCAGCATGTCAATGTCACGATAAAGATCCAAAACGGATTTTATCTCTCAGGCAAATTTTCAGAAGATATTTACATGTCCTTCAACAAGGTTTAAAAGGTAAAAATAGAAAGTGAGGCAGCGCTTAGCGTAATTAACAACGAGTGTTTTCTTAACGGAAATTGAATTGAAACTTCATTAATTAAGATGCTTAACGTTCTAAGCTAAAGAGATAAAAGTAGTAAAATTTACTTCTGAATTAATTTGTAATATCTTTCGTATCATCAAAAGTTTAACACGGTTACTTATGAATATGAATATATGAATATATAAACAAAGTTGTGTCATATTACAATTTCTTTCCTTAATTTTTTTTAACATTGTATTCAGATAGAAACAATCTTTTTGCGGTATTTTGAACTTATGTCACAAATCTCTTAAAAAACAAATTGTAGTTGCACAATTCTTTTTATTACAAGTAAACTAATTGCAAACTTATCTACGCAAAACCATACCATCATTTATCAAATTGTATTTATATGTGTATATTCAAGTGTTGTCCGGCGTTAGAAGATTTTTGCAAAAAGAACAAACAGAAAAACGATGAAATGCGCAAACTCAAGGCATGTAACGAAAAAGAAGTACGATCTTTTCCCCTGACAAAAGTTTTCATCGCTGAGAGAGTGTGGGCTACCGCCAAGGCGGCAAGATCCGCGAGGTTGAAAGTACGAAAGACAGCGTACGTAGAATAAATATTAATGCGACTGTTGCCCCTTACTTCTTACATCTGTTCTATTTCAGTCTCGACGGCTCCACGATCGAATTCTCATTGTTTCTCCTTTCTCTCACTTTCCTCTCGCCCTCGACTACGCAAAATTCGCATCCTTTACGAGTTCAGCTGTGCGTGTGCACGCAGTACGTCTGTACTTATCGTGGATTGTAATTTTCTGGCCTTGCATAGCGTGCGCACGACGGGACGGGATTTATCTCGCAAATTTTATTTTATTACTTCGGAACACTTGGGCATCGCGATATATTTCATGAACTTGCAAAGTGGAAAGTAAGCAATCGTAAAAATACACTAGCTGCTAAAATATGTATTGTTCACCGAGTTTAAAACGTCTTTGTGATTTATTTCTTTACTATCGTGGCAAAATAAAATGTGATTATGTTAATCGAACAAACAACGCAATAAAATTGAATGCAATTTATTTAGAAAAATATATCTATAAAATCACATTAAAACATGATATAACATTTTAAAACGTATTTTAAAATTTTATGTTTTCCAGAGACATATTTAAACAAATATAATTTGCGCGATTTGATAAAGTAAAAATGAACAAATATGTAAAAATGTATTTATTCATGACATTTATTTTCTTTTAAACACTTTTTTTATAAAATTTATTTGATCTTTAGGTTCTTAAAATTTAGAATCTTCAAATATAAAAATCGCTTTGTAAAAATAGAAGAATTCTATTATTAATGAATACTTTAATTCGCTAATTCAGATTATTATTAGATAGTATATATGTCTTTAATTCGCTAATTTGAAACTTTTCTGAGTAACATAATGAATAATGCAAAAAATAATTTTCTTGTTTAGCTTTTTTCATAGAGCCAACCATAATGAAAAAAGTTATGAAACACCCGAAGTATATTGAGAGTCGAGGTTTATTGTTGCCGCTTTTCCGCAATTGGCAGTCGTTGCGGCGAACGCAAAAGCTTACAATTAGATGTGAGAAGAACAAATTATAAAATATATTTCTCTGATTAAATATTATTAATTTTCCATGATTAGAAACGTAATTATTTTAATATGTCATTAAAGATATGTATCTTAAATAAGTTAGATTCTTATATGTATATACAAAAACTTTGGTAATTTCAACATTATTCTATTTTTAAAAAAATGTATTTTAATATTACATATTATTTTTTCAAAATTGCAATTTAACAATAAATATTAAAAAGAAAATTTGCACGTAGTTTGAGCAACTAATTACAGTTCAAACATAAAAGAATAATGAACAAATGCACTCGATTTGTTCAAAAGTGTATCCTCTTTGAAAACTTGTATTAAAGATTGAAATATCGCGTTGAATAACTGCAGAAGTGAAAAGGCATTTCACCACTTGGTTCGGCCTGTTAAAATATTTACGTCGCTAAAGGAATATAGGGATGATGTTCGCAGTGATTCTATTCACGTCGGACTGCTCGTGTTGAAGAAGAAAAAAAAACCGATGCCCTTCGCTGCACTGGTGATAGCGAATTAAAATGCTAATTCGTCGCATTAATTTCCATTTATTATGGTCGCTTATACGCCTTTAACAGCAGAAAATAAGTTTAAACGCTTCCACGTTTGTTTAGGGCGACACTGCATTTACAAAATGTACGCATTTATATCTTGTTATCATTTATAAAGTTAATTTATATGACTATATAAAAGATTTATTGAATCTCTCTCTCTCAAAATTTTTAGATTTTATATCTTTGGAAAA
>JAJVSH010000018.1:843734-888395 GCA_021460005.1 Tetramorium alpestre | reverse complement strand
CATTATCCAACTACCTCTGGCTCAATAAGCGTTTGTCTTCTTATTTTATTTTAATAAATTTAACGATTTCAAACGCATATCTGCTACGTACAACGAAAGCATTTTAGCAAACTCGGCTAATAACGACGTTCCCGACCAATGACAAATGGCGTCGGATAAGTAATTAGCTGACCCTGATCGTTAAAGAGTCAAATGAAATCTTGCACCATTCACGATTAGATCCATCAGCGAGCACTGCCAACGATTTAAAGTTTTCACGAGCTCGAATTACCCAGTAAAGAAAAAAAGGAGCTTTAGAAGTGGGTTAATGTTCATCATTAAAACCTGCTACATGGAGCACATAGGAGCGAAAAGAAAATAAAAAGATAGAACTTTACAATCACGAATGAAATTTGTCTTTTCGCGGTTAGTGCACCGGCTATCTTCTCAGATTTTCTCACACGAAGGTACAACTAGCATGTATAATTTTGAATTAAAAAATCAAAATAAATAAGTATATTAAATTGATAAACGAATTGATAAACGAATCACTGAAAAAAATAAATATTTCTCTTCATATTTTTTTTTTTTTTTTTTAATAAAGGAATTTCTAAAAAGTATTTTGTGTAAAATTTAATTATTTCAATTTTATTTTAAAAATAAAAATAAAGAGAGAAAAATCTGAGTTTTGTATCAAGCTGATGTAATTAAGTAATCTTAAAATATGTGACTTAATATTACGTGAGTTATACCACTATTCCACTCAGCGGCTCAAATAAAGCTTGCACGACGTGGTAAAGGAAATTGTTAAGTAAGACGAATCGTCGAATGAAGTACATCACTTGATATATATTGCTGGAGCTGTATATTGCGAGATGTGATTGCGTTGAATGTCGTTTTCACTGACAGAAAATGTAACTTTTTTAAGAAAAATTGATTAATATATTGTGCATGTTTTACAATAGAATATTGTAACAATTGGGCAATAAAAATATGCGTTAATAATGCGTGAATTAAATAATTAAATTATTTTATTATATAATAATTAATCATTGAGAAATTATTTACTTTTTATTTCATTTTTGACATCGCTGAAGATGGCTCAATATAGAGTCGAAATGTCAATTTTATTATTAATTATAATAAAATAATTTAGTTATTTAATTCATTATTAACCGCATTATTAACCGTGGTATACTCTCGTTGCCCAATTGTTACATTTTATTGATTCAATTCCAAGAATTCTTTACTAAGCATTTCTTATTAATTTAAAATGTTTTGTAAAGACATACACCATATAATCCAATAATCTTATACATATAATCACGATATATAAAATACATGCAGCTACATTATTGATTAAACTAAAGATGAATATTAAATGGAAGCTATAATTTCATATTATGAATTAAATAACGTTGTAATGAATTAAACATCAAAATTCAATCATACAGAGAATAGAGATAATTATATTTGCTGAAGAAAAAAATTGACAAGCCTCATTTGAATAGAACATTATATAGAATAGCATTAAACAACACTGACAGAATTTTACAAATAGCAGAGAATGTCAAGAGGATTATTTTTATGAATTATATGCAAATATATATCTATATATGTGCAAAAAGTCTCGCCCAATTAACAAAGTTTCCTGGCCTACATTAAAATACGGGTTTTTACTAATAGCATCTCCACGATAGCAGCAATGATTGAAACCGTAGAGTGAGAAACATCATACGATATTTTTTTCACAGAGTCGTACGCGTTCAGGGGTGAAAAGTGCGAATGCGTGATTATACTTCATGCACCTGCCGGGTCGTAATGCGCGGAGCAAACGGCTCGGACATTCTGATAACCCTGCATTATTGCGGCGCACAGGTACACACGAAGGGAACTATTCGCGGAAGAAGAGGTGCATAAAGCAGACTTCCAGGCAGCGATATCATTCAACATGCGCAGCCTACGACCATTATTGTATGGCTCTTTTCATTGTTCGGCATCGGACGGTCAAGCTCGCAATGCGCTTCCGTTTCGCGTTTTTCATTCTGCTGTGAAAGCTGAGTATCAATGCGAAAGGCATAAGAAGCTATGTCTCGCTTCCTATGCTACTGCATCAGAATGAAAAGCGGAAAGCTATTTATTGCGTATTATGGTTATTATAACCACTACAAGCTTTTTTGGTATATGTATATTGATTGTTTGTAACATATATAAATTTATAGTACAATTTTTTAAAAATAAGCAACGACTTCTGTAATATCCTAAAAATTTATGATATTTATTCTGATATTCTTAGTGATATCTATATAATAAATCTATATAATAAATTAATCGAAAAACAAAGATATAATCTACTTAGATTTTCGAAAAATACATTTAATTAATACTCTCAAATTTTTAACATTGAATTATGCTCCAGATTAACTTTTTATTTAAATAGAGAAGACAAAGAACTGGAATAAAAATAGTTAGACTGTACTGTTATACGAAAATTCTGTGAAAATACAGAGAAATATCCAAGCTGCTTGCTCATGGTGCAAATTTCTATTATAGACCCCAAAGTTGTTTTAGTGGAATTTTTCTAGCACCAGTTTTATACGCATCTCTCACGTGTTCTGGTAGCCAACAATACCGGATGATCATATTTTCAAGAAAATATATGACTTCAATTTCGATTCTTCAGGATTGCCTGAAACCGATTTGCTTCGTTTCGCTCTCTCGTTGGTCTCGAGATATTCGATTTATATTGCGAATCTAGCTTTACTTTCTGTCGGCTTGCCCTAGTGAGAGATATTGCGAAATATGGTGTCCTTTCGTAGAAGAATACTGATTCAAAATACACGGCCTATGTCCAGCAAAATATTACTTTACGCACATACAATCACCTTATAATATTTTTCTTCAATCATAACTTCACTTTAATCCGCTTTCCGAAAATGAATATGAATATGAAGAATTAAATTTATTGTCATATTATGTCTAGAATTTTAATAATATTTAATAGATTACTTCTACAAAAATTCAATACGTAGGAAGACTTAATAATATAAAAAAACATTTTTTTTTTTAAATTGCGATTTAAATCTAAACTGAAATCTCAATTTAATCACGTCAGCAGGAAATATGCATTAGAAAATTTAATTTACTCAATGGACTATATACAATGACATATTAATGTTATCAAATGAAAAATATGACAGTATTCATAGAATTAACAAAGTTAAGAACAGCATTGAGAGAAGATGGAATAGTAACGCTAAGAACACATCGATAACATTTAACGAATTTTTATTGGCTAATACTTAATTCTATTTATTTCAAATTCAATGGAAAAATTTCCAAATAAATTTTGGCACACCTATGGGCTTTCCTTTATCCCCTATTATTGCGGAGATTATACTGCGTGACTTTGAATTGAAAATGTTAAACTCTTTACCAGTTTCCCTTTTATTTCCGATATGTAGATGACATACTTTTTGTGGTCCCTAACGATAAATTCAATGATATCCTAGATACATTTAATTCTGGGCATGATCGCTTGCAATTCACACTTGAAATTGAAGTAACAATAACAGTATTAATTTTTTAAATGTTGTTGATAAAAGAAAATAATCATATTATTTTTTATTTATTCTATAAACCTATTTTTTCAGGTAGATATCTCAATTTTCATTCACATCATTTTCCTATTATTGATTCCTTCGATAATGTCTAAATCGTTTATTATATTTTGTTTCCACAACCTTTACTATACTCAGACAGGGATCTCCTTGTACTTATCAGGTAACGTTCAATTCCCAATACATCAAGACCGTTCATATATCTGTCTGTTACGAAAGCTAAAAATGGTGATAAATCCGATTATTCTTTTCATTAATTTATTTATATATTTTTCAATTTATCATTTATTTAATCTTATTATATTAACTTTATCATTTATTTTCTTGGCTTTGTGCAACTTCTTTCTTGTGCAATTTATTTGATTTTTACCTTCTTGATTTTAGATATTTTCTTTCATTAACTTAATTTTCTACATTTTTTATTTTATTATCTTAAAAACTCTGACAATTATGAATATTCATTTTTTCTATATATTTTAGAGCTCATTGTTTACCATATGATTGCTATCATGTAAGTAACTGACCATTTGACACTTTTACCATTAATTATTTAAGTAAGTTAATATCTTAAAGTATAATCTTAACATTTGACAAATATAGTTATTGACTCTAATTTCTTATTATTTAGATTACACGTTTGATTTATTGTTATCAACTAATGTAAGGTGTTGACTGCAGCACAACTGAGATTTATGCATTAAACAAATTTATTTGCACTGATGATGGCCAAAACCAATGTGCCGAAATGTTTGTAGTATATTTTATTTTCTTGTGATTAAATTGAGAGCAACCACCAACCAGCTCTGGCTCAATAAGCAGCTTTGTCTTTTTATTTTATTCGTAGAATTCTAAACAGCCTTTGAAATCACAGAGACTGTTCAGAATAATGCTACAATTCAAAATCAATTTGATAAAGGATGATTTTGCATGAAATAATAATGATAGAACGATATGTCATAATCATACTTGTGTGACGATTACTGAATTATTGAATTTAGTATTTTTAATTAGTAAATATTAGAATTAGTAAATATTAATATTGGATCTATTAATCTTATTGTGTTATACTTAAAAGTTCTAAAAATATGTATTAATTAATCTTAGAATTAAGATACTTTTTACTTTAATAAAATTAAACTCGTTTTGCGTTTAAGCTCTAGAAATGTGAATGACAAAAGAATCCTGTTTTTAATTTTGATATTACTTTAACAAAATACTTATAAAAAAATCTGTAAATTTAATATTGTAAAGAAAAATTTTTAACTTATTAAAAATTTAATATTATAACGTCAAAAGATCGCGGAAAAAACGGCGTTTAAATTTTGCTAAAGAAAAGGTAAATCTCGTTTCTCCTGAGAAATATTATTCTCCAAGGATAATCGTCCTATTCAAATACACTTATTACCACACATGCATCTGTGCATCTATTCTATGCATTTTGCACCGTTCTTTCTATGGTCGTGAAATCTAATATTGCCGCGACCTATAAATCAGAAGCGACCATAATCTTTCGCGCAACTTTATTTCCTACCCACGTAAAACGTAAACTACGAGCCAATTTCTTAGGCGATGATAGTATAGCCAGCATTTTGAAGAAAAGAAATATAAAGGGAACGATACGTAGCTAACATATCAGTGAGCCAAAATGCGAACCGAATCAGAGTTAAAACGGCATGAATTATGGATTCCACTTTGGATTATTAAAAACCATTATTCAGAACATATCCGCGGATGAAGTGGCGTTAGCCAGATTTTCTTAAATTATGAACACTTTGCCGTAATAATATCGTATTGCTGACAACCAATAAATCACTTAAAATTCTCTAAAATCAAAGATTCCCTCATGAGTTAAATATTTTCGCCTGTTTTTTACTGGTTTATTTGCAAATCTTTTTAATTATCGTTTTAATAATTGACCGACTCAAATACTACATTTTATCCAATTAGTATATCAATTGATATTCAAGGATTTTCCGAACTGATATTGCAAATGTAAATCTATAAATGTTTTATTTATATGACAAATGCATTAATTAGAAATTGCAATATTACTGATTGCTAACAATCATAATAACAAAATGTTTGCATTATGTTTGCATCGAATAGCTCCGTATTGGTATATCACAATGCATTGTACAAATGTAGCCAGAATAACGCGATAACTATTGATATTAGCATAGTATAGATTTCGTATTATTAGCGTATATAATTTTCAATACTCCCGATATTCGATTATAAAAATTATATATCAGCATATTGGAATTACGCGGAAAGTTCCACTCGTTACGCGTTCTCGAGTTAAATTTTTGCGCAATGAGATGATAAATGAGACTAGATCGTTCCATTGATTGACAGGACGAGATTCGTTAGAGCGGCAAGCGCAGCCGACACGGTGTCCCGCAATTTCTTTAGCTCCGTCACATTTTCGCTTTTCATTTTTAGTAAACTGACAAACGAATGGATGTGTGTATGTATTAACGCGGCGTATGTATCACCGCTGACGCTTGATTTTAGATAATGAAATTTCTGCGTGTTCGATAACGTATCATTCGTGCCAGAAGAGACGCATCTTTCACGTCAGTTTTCTTTTTTTCAGAATTTTGCTCTTAAATGAATTCGTTTATTATAATTCGGAAATGATTAAAACAAATTTCTGGAGATATTTATGGCGTTTTCCATTGGAAAAAACTTGCTTGCACTGACAGCACTGAGTGCTTAAAGTACATTTCATTGATAGTTTTAGTAGGCATGTTCTGCTTGACTGAGCTCCAGCAATCAAGAGTTTCACCAGGAGCGTATACCGCAACACGTGATTCTCACATGGTCGGTACACAGAGATTTGGCGCACCGCAGCGTAAGAACCGCGGATGCATTTCGTTGAGTCCAACGTGGTGGCCTTCTTCTTGAACCTTTTCACTCTCGTGTGTATGCGAGAAAGCGTAGGAGCGAGGCGCGAAGAATAGCACAAAATCTGCACTTGATGGAGCTCCGGCGATCGAAAGTCTCACCGGGAGCGTATATCGCGACACGTAATTCTCACGTGGAGTAGCTGAATGCGTACTGCGTAGCGCGAGAGTAACGCGACGCGATGAGCACTCGATAGCGAGGCCTAAGGGCGAGAGCGATATCGACAGCAAACTTGTGATGAAATCGCTCGGAACGTCTCTTGCTAGTCCTTTTTCCACTTTCCGTGATGCCGAACGACCACTAATACCAATACACCAATACACTAATACACTCGCGGATCCGGCTCAAAGAACCAATTTTTATGTTGTTATGACGAGTTTTACTATACTTCATCCAACGTATTTTAATGTCGGAACAGGAAGAGCGTAGGCTTCAGTGCCGACGACCGTATTAACAAATAGCGTCTTTATTATTCTAATATTACAACACGAATGTTCTCGCGGCGAACACGACCGTTTATCCGGCGCTCATTCGGTACTACTTTTTAAATCCGCGGAAACGGTAACACGAAGGCTTAGCGTAATGAATTCTCACGTGATAAATTCTGCCAATAAGCGATCAAAGGGAACGATCCTGATCATGTTCTGCAAGCGTGATCGCTTCATGAACAACGTCGCCACACACGGCTGAAATTCGAAAAATGCGACTCGCTTTGACGAGTTTTTATTCTGGTCGAAACCAAACGAAATCATTAACAGGCATATTGGAATTTTCCTTTATGCCATATTAATTTTACATATCCTAATTGACTAGCATTAGAGTTATAATATGGATTTCCCGTTTCAATAAAATAATAAGGATAATCGATTCTGAAAATGTTATTCAAACAAAAATTAAAGAAAGAAAGGAATATACACAATTTTATTAAAACATACAAAGAGATCGTTTATAACTTACTTTCCTCTGAGAACATTCGGTATACATACGTTGCACTTTCGGTCCCATACGACCAGGTTAGTAACTCTTGCAGCAATCAGTGTATCAACGCAAATAAATTAATGTATCATGCCGCAAATGGCCAGCCCAGTAGGCACTCTTACGACATCGCATTTATTATATGCCAAGAACTGGCGGTTAGCGAGCAAAATTCTATCGTCTGTAATCATGACGCATGAACGGAGCACCACGCTCGTAACACCGAAACGTTTCCATCGTGTGCTTTAATTAATTCGGGGGTTGCAATGAGAGATAGAGGAAGAGAGAAAGAGAGAGAGAGAGAGACAATCTCGCGACTATTCTATACATCGTCCAACGACTGCATCCGTTTTTAGTCGAAATGTTCATTACTCGCGAAACTTATTTTGTAACGTATATTATTATTTTGGACATCGTTGGTCACGATTATTTAGTGCGCAGCTATATACGAACACGTTTAATTATGCAGAAAATTGTAATAAAAGTTGAAAGTCGATGAAAGAGTAGTTAAAGTTTTAAAAAATATTAATATTTATTATTAATAGTAAAAAATATTAATATTTATATTAAAAAATTTCAAATATGTTAAACTATTCACTTTATAGTTTCAAAATTGAAAGATGGATTTCATTATTAAACTTTCAATTGAGATGAGAAAACTTACTTAAAATAATACAATATAATAATGATACAACGCACATATAAAAATTCTTTTGTTTTAAGTAATTAATAAATAATTTAATTTATTATTATCTATATTCTATTTCTTAAAAAAAAAAAGAGTTGTCAATATCAGTGATGGCCAATGATTGATATCGTTTCCGGTAGTCATCTGCTCGGGACGGACATTTATCAATCTATAAAATCGATCGATAAATTTATCGATAGCCAACGATAGATTTAGGACGATCGAAGCTTAGGATATACGTTTGACAATGACAAACCCGGTCGAGGGAGATTAGAAAGCCCTTTGTGCGTGCCAGCAAGCTGACCATTGTGCCAAAAGAGAGACTAGAGGAAGCTGTTCTTTTGTCGCGGATGACAGGGCTGATCTCCTTCTATCAGTGCAGATATTTGTAGTGGCGAAAGGCCGACTCATGGTCTTCTGGCCGCAAATTTTATATCCATGTATTTTATTACATTTTTATCTCCTTCTCTTTCCTTTTTTTCTAACGCCTGTATCTAGGTTTTTTATTTAGTAATGGAAACCATGAAACAAATATTTTAAAAGAGGAAATAAAGATAAGATAAAAAATAATTTAGATGCCAATATGAAATTACTATTTTTAGAACAAAAATAAAAATTTTAACTATTATTTAGTGAAATACATATGCAAAATATATTTAAAATGAAAACATGATAAGTATTAATCGATAAAAGTAATAAATTTATTTGATCTTTAAGACTGTTATTATTAAAATTAGATTAAGATTTTCTGTTATTTTCTTAAAGTTAGATTTTTCACGCTATAAATTGCTAATTCATTATGTTTTACTTTCGAATTTCGGTTACAACAGTGTAGACTTAAAAATTAGCAGAGAAGCACATTGTACTTAAGATACATTATATATAACGTGCGAAACTACGTACAGCATTTCTACTCAAGGAAGGTTTCCTCAGCCGAGTGAATTCATTAAAATGTTGACAGAACCCCGTATCATGTAATGAATAATATACGCTGGTATAGCAAAAGCCATGCTTTGTCGAAACTGATGAGCACCTTTGTAACGACGGTATCATTTAATTAATCAGAAGTAGTGCAAAATCACTGCCTTTTGCGGTATAATCAGCAGGCTTGTGAAAAGGGAATTCCCGAAACGAGAACCGGAATCAGAGAAATCAAGAACGAAGCGTGAATAGCTATAAACCGATTTATGCCCGTGAGAGGGAGGAGGAAGCCTATATCGATTTTCAATCGGCCGCAGAAGTTTTTTATTTTACAAAAATCGCACCTTTTTTTACGATCCAACACGACGAAGTCCTCTCAGCTAGATGACGTTGGTTGGATTTATGAGGACAGTAAAAATGATCGATTTACTATAAAAGCGACTGTTCTTTGTTTCATACTGGATTTTATCGTGCAAATGATCGGGACGTGAATAAAATGAAAATATAATTATTCGATTATAGAATGTATTATACAATAAAACAACAGCATAAGTGCAAAAATTCGTTGGTTGATATTTGAATATAAAGAGAGCTTTTATAAAGCTTGCACATCATTATCGACATTTATTCCACACATTTGCAAAAACCGAAATATCACGAATAATATATAAACGCATGATTTCAAAGATTTTTAAAATTAGACATTTTGATTCTATACAATGTAAAAATGTAAATGTTGCAATGACTGATTGCATGTTTTTGTCATTAATTTTCTGTCACATCTCGTTAATATATATATTAATATATGTAGAAAATAAAAACTGTAGTTTTTATTTTATTTTGCTAGGACTTTAATGAATCGAGGCAAAATAAATATTAGTAATATTAAAGTAAGTTTATTAAATTATTGTACAAAAAATAATAAATAGCATTTGTTTAAAAAAACTAAAATAGGAAAATATTATGATAATATCGAATTTACTTTGAAATCATGGTGAATACATTCTAGAATATGCATTCTGAAATTAACAAGTCGAAATGGAACTTGCGACAAACGGCATAATAAAATAACTCGTACGGTTCAATAGATTACACTGCATAGTATAGAATCAATATTATAGAGTGAAGCTTATATTTATTTTAGATACGTTAATATATCTCTCTCCTCTCACGCAACGTATAGGTACAGCTATTGAACCAGATTGCGAAAATACTGATTGTAAAATAAACATTGATCGAGAATTAGTGTGACATATTTTCGGTTGTTATAAATCGCTTTGTTACGACAAAATTTGATGATTGTTTACTATCATCACGGTTTTATACTGCCTGTAAAGTTTCCGCCAAATCATTGGATTTACTCTGCGCTGCATTTAACAGGCGCGCGGGGACGTGTCTGGAGTACTGATACGATACATGAGCCTGCAGAGTGGCACGTTCCATCGTTGAAACTTGGTAATAATGAACTTGGCTAAAGCTTTATGACCGACATTCTTGCCCTACATTTAGCGGTATACATGTTCATCCAATACTTGAGCGATGTCAGCATCAAACGCGTTCTTCGCATCAAACAAACAAAATTTCTCTTAAGTGGTTAATCTTTAGTGTTAAATATGCATCGTGGATATTAAAATAATTATTTTTCGCAATAGCGAAATTATGTGGGAAAGAAACAATTAAAGGGGACTATTAGATTCTTTTGAAAACTACATGGCCCTTTCTACGATTTGCCTCTTAAGATTTCGTTCTGTATGATAGTCTAACAACGAGAGCATCGCAAATAGGTACTTAGTGTGCGAGACGTAATTATCTTCGTACAGTGTCGGCATGCCGTATGACTATGCTGTATTGTCGTACGACGCCGTGATTAAATTCACCCACCACTTGCACCGACAAGGATTTAGATCCTTGACCTAATCGCTATCTTGTCTAACGCAGTCTAATGACCTGCTATTTCATCGCATATTATAGAAAGAATATATGATATGGAATGCTAATAATATTTCTTTATAAATCTTATTGTGTCTATAAACGCCATTATATTTATATACTATAAATTTTCTTTTGAGATAATAATATAATCAATCTCGCAAATCTGATTTAGAGTGAAATTTTCTTCAAATGCAAATCGAAATACTTTTGAAAATACATATAAAAAATAATAGCTTGCTTAATGTTAAATCTACAAATAAAAAATCTCTCTCTCTCTCTCTCACTCTCACTTACTCACTCATTCACTCTTACTCTCATAATTAATAATTACTAATAGATGTTAATTTGAGAGAATAATATCGAAATTTATTCAATAATATTATTTAATTGATTACATTTATCATTGAAAATACAACAAAATAGTCTCTCGTGTTCAATATGAATGTTTTTTAATTTACAACGATATATTAATTTTAATTACATTGAAAAGACGATTTTGCAAAAAAATCAAAAACAATTACTTGATCGTGATTGTATATACTACACTGTTCTACCTTAATATAATCTTATGGAAAAGCGGGATGAATAAATTTCCTCCTCCAAGCTGCCGGTACATTCACTCGAATCGCCAGCAGCGATCGATTGGATTTGCCGTTGAGCTCGAGTAATACCATAGACGCGATCGATTTTACGAAAGGCTGGTTGCACCATGCCTCAATAGTTCCTATATGCATCAGAACTTGGCTCGTTATCGTAATAAGCATATTACCTTCTCGAAATATCAAGATTACACATCACATATTACACATTTTGATGAAAGTGTCTCTTTTAATCTTATTGTTAGTAATCTTAGCAATCTTATTAATCGCACCGTTGTATTATTCCTTTAATAAATATATCAATGTCGTTAGATAGTAAAAGATTAAGATAAAGGTAAAAAAATATTGATGACATATTTGCTATCTTGGTAAAAATCCGTAGCAGTCTTATGTGAGATTTGGATGAAAAGAGCTGTGTCATGTGTTGTGTGTGCCGAAGCAAAATTGCGTCGAACGTCTTCTAGCTGGAGGCATAAAATAGCCGGCAGACTCGGAACGAATTGGCGCCCAAAATTGAATTGCACTGGAATGCAACAAACAACCGGCAAATTGGCGCCGCGAGAAAAATTCTGTATCGAACGGACGGATGAAATTTATTTCGGATTCGACAAATTAGGTTTTACACAAAATCAATATGGCGAAAACACGCAGCGGGTTCAATAATCTCTCATTGCGAAATTAGAAATACTTCCGAGCGTCAGATATTTCATTAATATTCGTTAATACAAGTTTAATCATTTGATTGGACAACTTTATCTTGCAAGAATTTTAAGAATTATAAGTACATTTAAAAATTTTTTTGTAGAACCCATTTTTATCGTTTTAAAATATGTGCATCCTATATCGTACCACGGTAATGTTTTATGTGAAATTTTTCAAAGGTAATGCAATATTCTCCCGTCACTAAAAATGAGAGAGAAACGACATAGGGATAGGTCATATAATTTGAAAATACGCAGCTCGGTTTGAAATTTCAACGTGATTCGCATCAATTATAGCAAAGAGGATCTTCTTTCCCGGATGGTAACCTGGAAAGCTGAGAAAAAGAGAACGTCCACTCTTCCGTCGGTCCTCGACATTTGCGACAGTGTAATCTTATACCGGAACTCCTTGAAAGATGAAATTAAAGTGTTAGATAATGCATCACAGTTTTAATGCGTTGTAACATCGCATTTATGATAAGCAACACGGAAAATACTGACATGATAGATTCAGAATTATATATTTTCGTATTTTTATTTTTACAAATACATAAACAAAGTTATACGTTTATTTTATTTATTTTTATCCTATTTTTTATCACTAATATAAAAGAATTTTTGTAAAAAATCTACTAAGAAAGATCTATGTTCAATTATTTTTTTTGCAATATTTTGCCGTGCAGATTAAAGTGATACATTTTGTATATATTGACGCGTATCGCTATTGATCACTGTCAGTTAACCGAGAAAAAACGGGATGGGATAAACTATCTAAAGCACAGCAGCTGATCGCGAGTGCGGCATAGGTGTCCGTAAAAGGAGATAGCGAAAGTATTGCGCATACAACGAAAGATAGCAAGGAATACAGGATATCGCGATAATTCGAAATAGTTTCGTCCGTAAAGTCCGTTTCTCACTTCCAGGTAATAACACGAATCTATAACACAAGTGAGATTTTACGAGCAATATATAACAGAAGCCGAGCACATTGACACAATAACAAATAATATTTCATTTGTGCTAGACAAGAAAGAAGATACTGAAAATCTAAAATATGTTATTTTTTTATTATGTATTTGACTTTTCTATAAATTGTTGAACGCGAAATGTCAACAACTTAGATTAGAAAATATTTCATAGAAATAAAACAATACTTTAATACATGCATAAATAACTAACGTTTTCTTTAATCTATACAGCAGTGCATAACTACATATTTGATTATTATCAAAAGAGCATCAATCCAGTGTAGAATTGTATAAAGATAGATAAAATTTTCTCAAGGATGAAATAGATTTAAGTTAAGGTAATTTTTCTTCCGGAAAAGAGTAATCAACATCATGAAAAATATTCGTTTTCACTCAAGCGGCGGATGGTTTGCGCATTTGCCAAGTACTTTTCAAAGGTGATTTTCAATTCGCGATCATCAAATAGTCCTTTCCCTTGAGCGATGTCCTTTTGTGGGGGGGGGGGGGGNGAAAAAAATATTATCGGAATACAAATCGTTCGTAGGGATGTGAATAAAAAATTTTATCAGTTGAAGATTTACGTTTCGCTTTTAAATATGTATCTAGAAACGCTTGCGTCACTTTACGGCTACGCGGGTGGAAGGGATGAAGCACCACTTTCTCAGTGAAGAATCATGAATGTTTCGAGGATTCGTATGCCGTGCATATGTATACGTTCATGCAAGAGGCTTTCCAGCCTGGAAATCTCCGTTTTTCCGCTGGATATACGTCTATTTGCTTGCCGCTAGCACACCGCCGCAAGCACTTTCCGCGACATTTTGCATATTCCCGATCCACTCGACGATAAGCTTTGAGTATTATATCCCACCACTGACTTTACCGACCACTTTGCCATTACTCACCGGTTCCGAACGTTACATCTTTTTTTTAATGCCGTATATATATTATAAATGCGAGATGAAATAGACATATAAATATTTTTCTTAAATTCTTAATTAAGTGCAGTTGTATTAATATTTGCGGGATCTATTTTATTATAGTCGCTACTTCAGAGATTCGTGAAATCCCTTCTTAATTAATTTTCTCGACGTCAGGTGATCTCGACGCAAAATAAAATACTTTGCTTTAATGCAGACTCATCCCTATCGCGATGTAACGTAACCCCGTTTTATTGTAAATCGATACGATATGTTCGTTAAAATACAACGTATAGGAAAACTGTGAGCCCACAGGGTTACTCGTCACTCGCTGTTCTGGAATCATTACGACACGACTTTGTCGTTGCTCGACCGCAAGAGCCATCTTCTGTGTCGGAAGATCTAGGGGGACCAGACTAACGAGCTTGAATCGCGTCTAGGAAGAAGAATGAGTAATGCCGCATCTGCTGCTCGCTTCAACGGTTATAATTTGCGGTCGGCGAATGAATTATCGGAGTGCATGCGTCTCGACAATGCAACCACGACGTCTCGGAAGCTTCGCACAGCAAACTAAATTTATTTTGTTAGTTACATACCGTCCGATACACTGCGAAATTCCGGTTTTATTCATGACGGTACTTTACGCGACAAGCACAGTTGCGTTAAAACTTACTTACTCGCGAATGTTATTTTGTCTCATGCATTCGTATATAACGCGAAATCGTGAAGGAAGTCTTTCTTGGTCGAAGCACGTGGCAAGTACCGGATCCACGTCAAATACTTGTCACGTAGATGCAGACGGCTAATCCCTGTTAAGTCCTTTCGGTAGGAAATCCGTAGAGGATTTGAGAAACGTGTTCCTCTCGCGAGGTAAGTTTCCATCGCTTTCCGTGTCATGCGATGGAAACTTACCTGGACGAAACAGACAACGGCAGCAAGATCGTCTTGCGCAAGAGAGACACTCCATTTACCTTCATTAAGTTTATTTCATTTTTAACTTTATTATCTATCCACTATTAATTTTATTACCGTCAATGGTTTTATTTTAGTAAATAAAGTTCTCCAAATCAAACAAATCTGTTTTTAATCAAACTGATAATTTCTTTAAATATATTTTTCATAATTTTATAAATAATTTATGAAAAAGAAGTTTGCGGAAAGTACTTAAAAAAAAAGAAGATATGATTAAACAATAAAATTGCATTATAATATATTTTTTAATATTATATAATACTATATTTTATACAGTATTATAAGTAAATATGCAAAATAGGAAAAACGAGAAATTTTGTCTGAAAATCCGTTATTTGTTACAAATATTTGCTCAAACAGTAACGTATTATTTAATTTGCTAAATGGATGTATTTTTAGGTCAGAAATATTGCATGTTTCAGTTACGGTAACACAATAATATGGTCAGTAAACGAGAAAAATCGTTTAATATCAGTCAATGAATTGCGAAAAATAACATGGTGAGAATAATATAAAAAAATTGAGTTATCATTTAGAAATAAAATTAATCTCTTTGAATAAACAGCGTATTTCGTATTTTTAATTAACATTTTACTTCGCTTTACAACAGAGAATAATTTATTTTAATCTAAAATAATTTTTGATGGTCTTTCGTATTAATAGTAATTATCTTGGGCTGCCGTTGTACTGCTTGTGAAACGTCGGTGCAGATTAAACGGAGACTGTAAAAGTGAAGCTAGTATATCGCTAATTAGCATCAGGACTTCTCAAGATATGGCACGTTCGCTTTAATACCATGTTTTATCATTGCATCGGGTACATATCGCTTTTCCAGTTGAGCCACTTCTCTTGTCACATGTAAACACTTATTATAATTTCGCTACAAACGTTCGCGTGTCTTTTATCGCTTCTCGTTTATGAAACGTTCCAATCGTAACGTTCTGTTTATATTAACGGTTGGAGAATAATCAAGATATACTTCGTACATTTAGTACTTTGCATAGAGTTCTATTTCGCAGGATATAGAACGTGAAATATTACAATTAATTTCGTTTAGATATTTAAAACGATTCGTGACATTTTCGTTTAACGAAATAACAAAATTAAAATTCGATATTCCGTATGATGGCCACGAGCAGCGATCGTTGATGTCAAATATGTAGCGCATAAATAAATAAATAAAAAAGTTGATGAATACGGTCGACCGTTTCGCTTTTATTAAGAACGTTCAATCAAAAGTGCTACGCACTCTCTCGCGTGTATTAATACACTGGTTTTAAGTATGGGCTATTTATAGCGGCGTGGACTCCCCATTACCTCGCCGAATTTTATGAGCTTTTGTAGAATCGGTGCGGCGACCGACCGCGGAATTGATTCGAATAAAAGTACCAGATTTATAATGGCGAAAAGGGAATAACAAATGGTTGAGTCACCATATATTATTAAAACTGGCACTGGAAATATCCATGTTAAGTTTGATTTATCATAATCGCTTTATTATAATCACCCTTTTGTAAAACAGATTTAATTCAGACTTATTTAATAAATCCACATCATCCAAATTGCTGGCGATCGACAGAGATAACGTACACGTTGTTGAGGAGATAAGTTAAAAGTTTAGAAACGCTATTAGAACCGCGTCGACACGAACCCGTGAAAAATTGGTGTCTACGGAAAATTAATTTCTCCTTATCTGCCCGCATGGAGGAACCGATAAATCTGGTCAGCGCATGGTCGGAGTACGATTTACGATGGTGCGGCAGCTTGCACGGCCTGTATCATCACGACTTTCTTTGAGCGCTATCATCGATACGAATTTATTGCGTGGCTTCGATGTTTCGATCGACGGAAATTAGTTTAATTAATTACTGACGATATAAAGTAATCATAATTCGCTTAACCTGAAATGTTTAAGTTTAAAAAATTTTATGTATCTTACATGTACCGTCCATAAATTTTCAAATAAAAAGTGGTTTTTATAACGCGATCCTTTTTAAGAATATTCTATTAGAAATAAAGAAAATATTTTTCCAATCTTCATAAATTAGAATGAAAATTAATGAAATTTAAACTTGTAAGATCAGCGTATATTGCGTCTTTTAAAGTGAATCTTTACTGACAGATTGAACTACTTTGCACCTGCAAGGATCCACCTGTAAGAAAAATTAATTTTCCTCAACGTTACGTAATGAAAATAAGACTTCTTAAAAGCAGCTGACATCTAAGAAAATAATGTATAAACTTTAATATCCAAGAGGAACTCTTACATGTTGATTATTTTGTTAAATAATAGATAAATAAGTATACGTTATATTTCAAAACTAACTTTCTGTAATAGTTTTAAGAAACTATTTCATATGATGGATACAATAAATTGAAATGTATACATATAAACGTATTGTAAGAACAATCGCAAGCAAAGACAGGGAATTGCATACCGATAAAAACGGGAATATTCGCGCAATCATGACAAGATAGCAGCAATAAACATGATCGATGAATTCAACCGTGTGTACACCTTGCATGCGTTTGCGATCGATCAAACGCGACGACGTGAAGCGCTAACGGAAGAATTTCCGCGTCCACCCTTTGACCCTTCAAGAGGAGGTATTTGGCGAAATACGAGGAGGTTTCGCAAGGCTCGGTACGCAATTGAGAAATGATAGGCAAACTGCGGCGGGGGATGAGGCGTTGAAAAGGAAAAACTGCTCCGCCACAGCAGGTCGGGTATTGTAAGACTCAATTTCATGCTTGAATAAGCGACGCGACGCGGGACAGCCCCGACGATATTCTCCGCGCCTAGAGATTGCGCGCGACAGCGCGCGAAGGGGATAATGTGCCGATTCTCGATTTCTGCGGAATGTCAGCCCGATAAATTTTATCTCACTGATTTATTAGGGATGCCGAAAGAAACGTCGTTTCATGCTCAGATAACGCACAGCCAAATCCCCCGTCGCTTTTCCAATGCAATATTTCTTCACTTGCAATAGTGTAATTGTTATCTTTAGCATAAACTATAAAATATAAAACACTTTTAATTCTATAAAAAGTCACATTAAATATGAAACATTAATTAATTTCTAAACGAATATTATTCTATAAATGAATAAACCGCTCGCTACTTTTTTTTGTATGTACATATATGTTTTGATTAATATTGATTCAATATCTTTACTCTAATACAAGTTGTGTTAAATTTGTAACGTATATCTATTAATTATTAAATTAACTGTTGAAATTCTAAAACCATGTTCATAGAATTTTTAGGTATTATGTGAATTGATCTTTGAAGAGCAATCTATCTAAAGAAGATTTTACATTTTTAATTCTCGTAATAATTAATTACGTATCATATCATTAACCATCACTTTTGTCGTTCGAACAAAAAGTCATAGAAAATTATAGAGGCATGAGAATGCTTCGTTAATATCTGCCGTACGCTTTATTACGAATGCAAAATTTGGCGTGACCGGATTATATGATACATAGAAGTAGGAAATGTATTTCAAGCACGTGAGATGTAATGAAGAGCAGCAAAAAGATACATTCTCGACGCTGCGATCTCATTACGAGCTGTCCATCCAAAGCAATTCGGTGGAGGGGTCGAAGGAGAGGGAGCGAACAGCAACTTTTTCGCACTGGAAAAGATCTATTAAACGGTAGTAGTTAAAATTTCTAATGTATTATCTATTAATTTACAGAAATAATTACCATAAAAACAAGATAAAAGTAGATTCGAGATACAGATAATTTTAAGTATTATAATATATATATTATCTATTTATTTAAAATATAAATTTTTTAAGAATAAATATTTAATATAATTTTATAATTTAAATTGTATTTATTTCAAATTATTTAATGTATTTTATGTGTTCTTTCTCATATAATTTTCATTTTAAAGAACATTTTGTTGAATTGTAGTTTGTACAACTTTCAAGTTATATTTCATAAATTCTGATCGCATTTAAACAATTATCTCGTTGAAATTTAATATTTATTATTTATAATTTGTTAATATGCAAATGATTTTTTAATGCATAAGTCATTGTAATTTTTGTTTGTGTAATTAATACAAATATTATTTTTGCCATAAATATAAATAAATCATAAATATTTAAAAAAAAATTTTAATCTGTCTTAAAATTACACTTTAAATTGTCTGCTACTTCTCCACGACGAGACTCATATTCACTGGTTTCCGCTTTCCTATCTTCTTTCCAGTAGTTCATTTCTCTTTGTAACTCGCCGAGTAATAGGCCATTATTAGGGGGAAATAATATCACGGTCCGGTAAGTTGGAGACGAGAAAAGTTTTCTCTTCCAAGAGATTCCATGTAACCGTACGAGGCAAACTTGTAAAAATTGAAACAGCATGCGCATTATGAATAGCGAAATTTTTCAAAGAATAATTTTTAGAAATCGCATATTGGAACCAGATTGCATTAAACCATGAACTTTTATTTACTATATTACTTTATTATTTTACTTTAGAATAAAAATTTATAAAAGAATAAAGTAATCATGATTCAGTGAGAAAAAGATAGACATAGAACTTAAAAGCGGCAGGATTATTGACTGCCAATCTTATTTCTTCATGATATTGTACAAATTATTACTCTCGAGTAGTCCTTCTCATGCAGGAGGAAAATACCGTTCAATGTGATAGAACACCGACAAGGAAACAATTACCGGAGTACTCCGAAATATCCATTTATCACACGGCCGCCTCGTAGAACTTTATCCACAGCAATCAATCAATGTTCCATTTAATGGAAAATCTTCGCGTCTAATTCTTAATGTCCTCCGAGGGATCCTTCTTTCTCCCGGTTCTCGTTGGGAGAATGAAAACTTGGAAAGTGTCCGACGAATCCTCTGAAAGCGCGATGAGAACCTTTTGTAATGGAATGGGAAGGGTTACGTTGAATTTTATAAAATGGCACGACTTAATTTATATATTCTATATATATATATATATATATATATATATATATATATATACACATACATACACGTGTATATGTATATACATAGCATATAATCTGCGACATGTCTCTTGCTTCTAAAGGCTAGTACTTAAGTAAAGGTTTAATTATTCACGAATGTCCGGTATTCTGTACGTTCTTGCTTCCTTTTGTAATCGTTGTATTACGATTTTACATTTCTAACTAGGGCGGAAATGGGAGAGTTTCTCAAAGCAGATATGCCGGCTTGAAGAGAAAATGTTGGCGGAAAAAGAACGTCAAATGCAGAAATCTGAAGTTTTGTGTGTCTCTCCTTATTTCATAGAAAAATATGATATTGAAATAAAATTATTACAAACAAAATATTAAAATTCGAAAACGGTAGATGCTTAATCTGATCTTACAAAAGAATTATTCAAAAAGTTGAATTTCATTGAAAATTGTATTACAAATACGTGATAATAAATTAATAAATATTTAATTGAAAAATAAAAAATTATTATTTAATTTATTTTTATGTATATATCTGTATACATGAAGAATATCGGTATACAAGTAAATATGAGATTATAATATTTAAATCTAATTCTATTTAAATTTACAGAAAATGATTACGGAATTCTGAAATGTTTGAAAAGTTAACTGTTTCTATGTTTCCCGAATATAACAACTGCAAAAGTGCAACAGAATTTTTGTACGCATATTGCTTCAAAAAAATTTTTAAATTGCTTTTAGTTCATTTTCTAACACTTCGCCCAACACGATTGCATTTCAATGCAACATGATATTTTTGGAGTTTACGACTCAGCATATGTTGATCATTGGCCTTGGACGGCTAAAAACTCCAAAACTTTTAGACGTTCGATTATTCTAAGATCTGAATATTTGACTGATAAAAAATAAACTTTAGACTAATTATACAGAAAAGTTATTAATAATTATATTATTGAAACCAAAGATACAAAAAGATGTATTTTATACTTTTGTTAGCATTTCTCTAATTTCTTTTATAAATTCTTGGATCATGTTTATTGTGTAATTTATATGAATTGTAATCGTAATTTGAATCAATTTAATATTATTAATAAGTATTAATTGAATCTATAGATTACTAATATTTTTACATAATTATTAGTTTTTTTTTTAAATAGATATATTATTTATATAATATTTATTACTACTAAGAAATATAATAATATTATTTCTTTTAATGATACACAATGTTTAATGTTGCTGATTAGATTAATTTATGTATGAAAGAAAATGTAGACAATAGCAAGTATATATCGATAGTTCGCGGAAAATAATAAAACTGCGATGGAACAATCATAACTGCAACGCTATAATTAGTGCAGTGTACTGAAATGTACTTTATAGTCACGCTTTGTACTTTCGCTTACAGGTGAAAACAAAAGCGGCTAATAAAAGAACCGAAGAGAGCGTAAAATGAATTCTTAAATAAAGAAGGCCGAGTTCATATTTAAAAAACAATAATGCTCCACTTTTGTGACATTTAGTGAAATTTAGTAAATTTTGAAACTGCATAAATTCTAAAAATTTATCTAAAAATTTCCATTTCAACCGCTCGTCATTCATTATTAAACAAATCACAAAATCAAAGTAATATTTCAATAAAGCGAGTTTTACAGTTCCATATGTATAATCTTATATTTATAGCTCCGTTTTTGTTAAAGAATAAAAGAGCAAAAATTGAGTTTATTGAAATCTTGAAATATAATAACTATAATAAGATTTAATAAATAGATATAAGGAAAAAAATAATGTGTTTATTACATCATTTTTACAATTTTGATTTAATTAAGAAATTCAGATAAAATATCCTCAAATAAAATCTGAATCATTTCTTTTCTTTAGTACAATTAATTTTTGAAAAATTCATATATGCATGTTAATTTTTAAACCTGAGAAAATTTTTTTAAAGACTTAAAGAGAGAACAATTACTTGTGAAAAATCTAATTTAATGTTTAATAAAAGCATTAAAATTGGATATTTTGAATAAAATAAAATAAAATTTTAATTTTTAAATAATAGATTTATTAATATTAAAAAAATTAAAAATAATTTGCGTTATATAAATAAAAATTTGCTGTTAATAATATATATTTACATACATATCACACAGATTGATTTGAAATACAAAAATTCTCTTATCAATTAATATTTAAATAATAATATTCTTCTTTCAAAACGTTTTCAATCAAGTATCAAATAAAATTATTCGTTATTTTATAGAAATAATCCGCTTTTATTATTTTATAGAAATAATTCATGCCAGTAAAAGCAGCTTATGGTATAGCCGTTTGGTACACAAGACCATCACGTACTGAAATATCACACTAGCGGTGAAACTCAAATCGGCATGGTGTGTCACCTTATTATATTGCAAAGCAAACGCATCAAATATATACATATATATAAACACAATTATATTCCACGAACAATTAGTTATTAATCGGCGTGCGCAATTAATTAATAATTAATTAACTATACCATATTTAAATAATGAAATGATATATTGGCTATTTAGCATTACATATATCTTATTTGATTTATACATTCGAATCTAATGCAAATGTATTAATAATTGCACCTTACTGTGTACACCATATTAGATATTTGAGCAACATCGTAATGCACTTAATTAATACGTACAGTCGTAATTAAACTTTTATTTTAATATTTGTTAACTTGAATCATTTTAATATATATTGTCAACTTAAATTTAACAATATTATTGCATGAGAATAAAGGATTAGCTATCGTGTGATTCGCGCAATTTGTGTCATTCGAAAGAGAGTATTAATCAATGTACAGAAACGATTCTTAAGCAGAGATAAGTGACCTACGCATCTGCTGCGAGGTCCCAGGAGAGATAAGCGATCTTCGTATCTTCTGCAGGATCCTCGAACTGCGCGACTGTCGAATTCGATAGCTATTGAGTTCGCTGACGAAGACGCAGAAACGGAGTTTCCGTTACAGATCCGCTACCAAGTTGGTAAAACGATTCCATGTAAAGCCGTCAATTTCGTTTACGACATCCTTAATTAACGTAGCATAACGCGTACTACCAGAATTGCAGATTTTAATGAGATCGGCGACCGTGCAGCCCCATCCTATTCGGGAAGTTAGAGTGCGGTTTTCTCTTCCGCAGTCGTTGACGCCGCGGCACAGTCACATTGTATTCTCGTTTCGTTTATCGTATTCTCGTTTTGTTTATCGTATTCTCGTTTCGTTTACTTTCGCATTCTAACTGTCATCTATCGCGCTACTGGTTGTATCCAATGTCTTCGCGTCCTTATCCTATTGCATTTCCGTCGATTGTGCTTCTCTCGCGACGTAAAATATAATTCAAATAATAAATATATATTAATAATATTAATGCTTTTTTATAAAAAAAACAATGAATTCTGCAAGCGTACTTTTTCAGTTAACAGACATCCTATTTACGCACATGTACACAATTAGGTATATAATTTAAATATTCATAAAAGTCTCGTAACAATTTGTAATCCACTTGTTCGGTGCTCGCAGCAGAAAACTTTTACCGAGCTTAGGAAGAATAAAACGCGCTCACGCAAAGAGTGAAAGAACCAAAGAGAGTAAAAGAGACGGAGGGAAAGAGAAGAAAGGACCACCAGGCTGATGCATAATTTATCGCAATTGAAACAAGAAGATGTTTCGCAGCGCCAAGTGATCGCAGTGAAAATGGTAATTGCGAGGCGAAATTTTATTCGTCGCATACATTTCCGCGGTTGAGCTAGGCGTTGCTGGCGCTGAAACTTCATTCTCTCTTCGCGGCTTTAAATAAATTATTTTTACAACTTCCGTAACGTTTTGTGTAAGTAAGAGAATACAACTCTCTTAGAAACAAGATTCTTAGTACATATCGGTTAGTGGGCTAAAAGTAAAACACAATGTGCACACTATAATATTTCTTACTTCTCATAATATATATTAATTAACGTAACATTTATTTGGAATATAAATTTAATATATAAGATGTAAGAAGCGTCAGAGCAAATTTTCCCAAAATTCTATTTCAAGCTATTTTTTTTAATTCTAATATTTGTAAGCAAGTTTTCCTTTCCTTGCGTAATGTGTCTCGAAACATGTGCGGTCATGTATACAATTTAGCTTTAAATGTTACGCTGTTATCTCGTAATCGCAACATTTCGAAACAACATCTAACTACACGAAACAGGTGTTTTCTACGTGACAGGAGTTTTCAGTCAAAATTATTAAATATAATTTGAACTAATATATGTCAAACTAAAACTAAAATTTCGTCCGATTGTGATAGCATTCCATTAAATAAATTAAAACTTGGATTAGAAAGAAATTTAAGCATAAAAACGACTATGTTTCAGTTTTGCAGAAAACTGAATTTCATAATAACATATCATCAATATCCCCAATAAGACAGTACGTGAAATCCACGTTATTGCCAGATAGAATCCATTGTTCCAATAACGGATTTTACGTGTCAATAACGTGGATTTCACGTACTGTTCTATTGGGCATGTTACTTGAACGAATAGTCATCATAATGTTACACCGTAAATGTATCGAAAATAAAATTAATCTTGCTTGCTGCAAAAAGTTAGAAGATTAAAATTGAGTTATTCATTAAAATATGATATTTTTATAAGTACAAAAATATTCAAATCTGCTTGACGATGATGAATAGCGGCCGTTTATGAATAGTACCACGCATTAAAAAAAGCGGAAACGGTACCGTGAGGAATTGAATCTCGAGGGAAATTGAAGCTAGTTCCTGGCGAATCGACTAATATGCATTATTCAGCCAATAACTTCGTACCGCACAGTACAAACGCCATACATCGCGTTAAACGTAGTGTTCACGTAGGTTTAACTGCATGCTTCGGTCAAATCGTGAAAATAATGCACAATTTGTTTGCTTAAGACATACCAATTTATCATACTATACTGTGATTATAACACATACTATAATGTGATTAGCGTTGCTTTTATGAATTTTAAGAAATTCCACATTTTAACATATAAATATATTTACTCACATAGGAGAAATTTTTAGTTAATTTTTTAAATATTTTTCTAAATTATTAAGATATATATTACTTTACTTACTTTATAAATTTTCTTATCCTAAATCAGAAATTTTATTGATTCGACAAATAATAAAAAGAAATTGAATGATAAAACGTACAAATATATTAAATAAAAAATGATTTATACTTGTAGGCAAATTGTGGACAATCAAATGCCATATGAATTTTATAAAAATTCCCATTTCCCATGATGTCAACTTCACATATCTAAATATATTAGCGATAAAATACGATAAAGAATTTTATCGTTGAAGACAATCAGTTACAGACAACTCAATGTCTATATTTGTTTCGGTGATTATCCTATAATTGCACTGCTGCACGATCTAACAATGCAACATTAATCAGAAGTTCGGCTCGTCGTCATTACGGAACGACAAAGCCATTAACATGGTTGCAACCGCGAGTGGATAGGCATTAACGGTAGCGCCAGGATAAATGTATTTGGGGAAAGTTAGAATCGGCCAATAATTTTGCATAAGCTATACATTTCGCCGGCTTTATTATAGTTGATACGCTCGTAATGCAGATGTTCCGAAAGTTACCAGCCGGGGAATAACTGGAAAGTTATACTTCAATGAATTTACAGCGGTGGTATATGTGAGACCGTCCTGGTAGCTGAAATCGATCGAGAGGAAATAACTATCTGTAAATGCCTTTTTAATCCAAATCGCCGCGCGTACGCTTATCTGGTTACATTGCTCCGTAGAATTTCACGCGAGAACAGCAACAATCTCTGAATTTTCATCGATAATGATAAAAAAACAAGCGACAAATTTTTTATCGTATTTTACGAATACATTTTTCGAACATAATTGTTTTCATGCGGNGATATATGATATATAAATAAATAATATGCAATATAAAATCTGTTTCACTGCAGGAGAGTCTCTTTTTATAAATAATTCCATAAAAGCAGAAAGATATATAAAATTTTATCCGCCGAAAATAATTAAATACTGAAATTGATATATAAGCGAACCGTCATTTTTCTCACGTATATGACTTATATGTGAAAAATAAGCCAATATTTCTCTCGAGCGCGACACATATTAAATTTATCCTGGCAAAAGAGCACGTTCAACTGCACGATAGCGTTCTACGCGATCTAGTAAATTGGAACGGCGGCTTTAGCTTTCGGCACGAAGGCCTTCTCTTAATAGTTCTAGCTTCTCCGCCGTCGCTCTTTGCTCATCAACACATCTGCCTTTATCTTCCTATCCGACGCGGCGTTTGTTGCCGCTTTGGCTTGAAAGCCTCCTATCAGCCGGGATTACTGGACTAAGTACTCGCCGTGTATTTCGTTCTTCCACATTTGTGGCTGATGTGCTTCGCTTCTGAGAAACTTTACGATCGACTCTTTACGTCGAGAGCCCGTAGCTCTTTAAACGGTAACAAGACGTAAAAAAAAAAACGGGGCGTTGAAGACATTCTGATAAAACCGCACGCAGAGTAAAGCTAAGGGGATGGACGTGAGCTGAATGGATTTGCGTGAGAATGCCATGGTAACGGATTGCTATATACGTTCACTCCGTTAAAGAAATGCTCATTGTTCGTGAATTATATCGAATTTTTTATGGCGATACTAAATCATCGTTAAATTCACATTAAAGAATATCTCTGAAGACTTGAGATAAGTATTTGCGCATTTAAGCTTTTTCGACTGACGTACATTTTCAAGTTTTTATTTTGTATCGATGGAGAAAAAAATACAGCGGAAGTTGTGTGATTACAAGTAACTAAAGCCATAAATTAATAAATGAAATTTGCAAAGCATTGATTACCTTTTATTTCATATTAATCAATTTGCTCGAATGATTCCACTCTCCGCTTTACTAAAAGTTTATTATTTTTTCTACTCTACTTTCTTCCATTTCCATGATTTTCGGAAAATTTGTTTCGAGGAATTCGCTGACTATCTGATCATAAATTAGTAGTTACATCAAAATAGGTCATGCAGTGAGGGATGCGAATTCTCATAATTATGCATTTGTGCACATTGTCGTTAATTAGTTGTGGAGGCATATGCTTCCCCACATTGACATTTCATTATCCAGAATAGTTTCCAGGAATGAAACAGATTTATTTATCGCCCTTGGGGAAACACGGTAAATGATCGCATACATATGTATAATCCAAATGCGTACACATGATGTCCGACGCAGTTCCTGAATGCCCTCGATAGCAATGTCCCAATTTTGGCAACTTTTTGCATAAAAAAAATATAACATAAATTACCTCATCTTTACTATTACACTTTGCATTACATACTTTTACATATATAGTTATGCAATTAGAACACGTTGTTAATATAATTATTAAATCTCTTCTTGCTATAAAAAAGTATTAAACATGATTTTGTAATATACGCAAACAAAATAATTTACCGTCAGAAGTAATTAAACGGTAATTGTTGTATTTAATAATCCAATAATGAAATCTCTTACTGCGGCATATTTACGTTACCTATGTTACGTACATTAAAGCGATGTGAAGTCGCCCGTAACATGAGTAAACACGTCAATGTCGTGCACCCAGGTGAGTCTAATTAAAATTTTTTGCGCCCAACCGCTAGAGCATAGTTAATTGAGCAGTGGCTGTTGATGTTGCAATCAGACGCTCCAGCAGCATCGAATGGCGCGCTTATTACGGTATAATACCAAACACAAAGCATACGATTAGAATCGGGGGTGGTATAGGAGGTCTTGGCTTGCATCAAACCGCATGAACGTGTATTATTTGGCATCCAAATAGCCGACAGCAAAGATTCTTGAAACCGTTCAAGTTCGCACTGAACTTTAGGAGTAGTAAAATGGAAAATTAACTAAAGACTCTCGATATTGAAATTAAATAACAAGGAAAATGTATGCTTTGAGAATCAAACGCGGTTAGTTGTGCATGAGTTAATATTTAATTTAATTAATAATTCAATACAAAGTTATAAATCATACATTTTACTCTTTACTTTGAGCTATCTTCAGCGAAGCGACAACATACAAATCAAATCTCACATTCTCCTATGAGTGTTAAATGAGCATCTCAAGCTTGAATGAATAAGGACAGTGCAGTTATCGAACGAAAAAATAATAGTAAAATTTTGCTAATATTCATAATCTACAAAATGAGCAGAAGTAAAAATTGAAGCTAACCGACAAAAAGAAACGAAAGCAATTCATTAAAACTAATTGAGAAAACATGAGATTAATAAATTGAAACCTTGATAAAAATAGTGTGATAATTTTAAATGACAATAATATTGATATAATCGAGACAATAATACCATTAAAAATCGGATATAATTTTAAATAACAGTTTATTCATCCAGATGGCAAACCTTGACTGTGATTAAAAGGCAATAAATATATATATATGATATATACAATAATACTACATTATACCATATATACGATAAAAAGCCTTTTAATGCTGAAACGTATGATTTATAAAAAAATGTACGATTTTAAAAATAATGTTTTCTCATGGCTGAAATAATTTCGCCTTTGCATATGAGTATTCAGGTGTAATATAAACCAACTTCTCAAATGTAACGACAACTTATTGGTTTGTATGTTAATAAATTTCATTATAAAATACATTTTTTTTCTGGAAACATGCAATATGTCTACAAAGTAACACACAATCATTTATTAATAAAGGAGTAACCGTAAAGAAATTATATTTCAATCAGAACATATTTCACAAACACACGAGTGGCAATGTGAAAAAAATTCATTTATTTTACCGTGTATCTTTAAAAAGAATTTTCTATGATTTTTTACCTCTGACAACATAATTCATTGCGTTGAATCCGAAAATGAAAATATTGAATAACGTTGAATCCGAAATTGAAAATATTGAAGCATTAATTGTGGGGTGAAATTTTCTCTGCAGCAAAGAGAATAATAATCGGCCGATAATCGATTGACGATTAGTACGACGTCAAGTGCACTGCCGCGTATCGAAATCGTTAATTCGTCAAAGAAGAGTCCAAGGAGAAGGGACAGAGGGAAGAGAGGGACGTTTATACTTTAGGCGACGTCAATTATATCGACGATCTCGTATCGGAACTCATTACGAAGCGCAATTAATTTGCAAGAATTAAACAGTTTACATCGTACACTTGCTATCGAAAGATATAAGATAGATTCATATAAAATGCTACCAGCCACTTTCTCAGGAATCATTAACGATAATTTCCTTTTTCGAAATATTCAATTCCGTTAAAGCTTTTTATAAAGCAAATAAGTTACCATCGTCAATATCCTTAACCAGATTCCTTAAAGAGGCAGAAAAATAAACTCTCTCTTATCTTTTTGTAAAAAAATTTTTTTTATGTAAACCTTTTCATTTTTTATAGCTTTTTTTAAAAATAGACCATCTGAAATATTTTAACCCAGAAGAAAAATATCAATTAAAACGATATGATGAAAAATATGTTTATTAAGAATATACTTTTAACGAAACGTTTCAATCTTCGAATCTTCGAAAAAGGAATTTTGTCATTAGTCCTAATAGTTCCTCCACAAAAAAAACGATTTTTAGTGCTTTATTCAAGTGCTCTATATATATAGCGACAAGCTAGCATTTCAAAATCCGCTTAAGGAAAGCTGGGACTGTAATCTCGAGAAATCTCGGGAAATACTTAATCGTACTCTCTCGCAGGTCTATTTAATAATATGTGAAACAAAATTTCACTCTTACTGTATGAATTATAAAAATGACGCTGACTATGTGATAAATAATAGCTCCAGACATATCCATATAGATTATCCTCGCTACTTTCCGGTCAAACTTGATATTGTTTCTTCTTACTCAAATATCTCGGTTTCTCCAAATTGATTTCTCATATAACGTTATAACGTTATAACATCGTTTTCGAAGCGATATGTGATTCAACTGCGAAAATTTTCGTTGGGAAAATTTATCCGATAACGGGATATCACACAAGCCATTAACGTCGGAGTCATAACGGCGGGGCTGCTATTACGTCGGAAGACCGAAGAAATTCGATTCATTGTGCCGAGAAAACGAGTAGGGAGGCGCGCGCGCGCNTGATCCGTGCCGCGACGAAAGCAATCTCGTTTCGTGTCCACGAGCCCGTAATCGGATTTCTCGCGTTCACCGGAACAGCCGTGGTCGAAGTTAACGTGCATCTCTGCGGCATGCGGCTGGCTGCGTACCTTGCTGACCAGCAAGCGAAGCCTCGAACGACGGGCTGACCCGGGGAGGATGATGGATTTCCTAAATAGAGGAAGAGCTTGAAGCGCGAACCGGGCGGGCGTGTGACCAGGCAGCGCGCGCTGGCCCGGCTCCAGAAACCGCGCCGATTGACATTTATGCGTTATTAATGCATCGGAAACATTTCACCCCGATTGCCGCGACAATAGATTTAATCGTATATCGGGAAGTAACATGCACACGCCGCGCGCGTTTCGCTGCGCTGCATCGAGTCGGGTATCCGGTATATATCAGGTGTCCCAGAGGTAGGACGCTTTGTGTCAGCGCTTTTTCTCGCACACATGTCCCGTCCCTTCACGCCGCCATTCGAATGCCACTCGCAGCCGCGACGTTCTGGCAAAGATCCAAAATGTTTTTATTAATTGTCCGTATAATTCGAGTAGAATAGATGTTTCATCCTGGATTATATAATCGATCGATTGTACGTAGCATTCTTTTAGGTAGGAGAGAGTAAAAATTTCTTTTGAGTCATTTTCTGCATAAGATGTCTAGAAGAGAGGAATAAGGAAAAAGAAAAAAGTATAACAGTTATTAAATGCATCATGTATGCATTTTTCTGGTGAAAAATAAATGCAATGTTGTATTTATGTATTTTTCTGTACAAAATTTCTTTTTATATAAATATAAAGTTTACGAGAGAAAAGATAAAGATCCTTCTGTTATTTAATTTGATAGCAGGTTAATAAGAAGTTAAAACACAATTAGTCTGTGATTAATTATATTATTTTTTAGAAATTGATCTGACGATAATTTATCATCGAAAGTAATTTATCGTTTATTTCTGATCTACTTTCTGGACATTCAAAAATAACAATCTCTAATTTGAGATTCTATTTAATTATCCCTTAAGCAAATTCCCAAGAAGAAATGTTTGAGATTCTAAGTAATTATCCCCCTAAGCAAACCAACCAAAAGGAAATTTTTGATTGGCAATTAAACGAGAAAAATCGGAGACCGAACCGGAACTTCCCGATTGATTTCTGAACGTAATTAATTACGCACCACTAACTGCACTTAAATTCTTATTAATCCGTTATTATTATCGAGAAAATTTATATCTAAGAAGATGGCATGTGTAATGTTATCTTTCTCATAATATTTTGTCGCAAGCTTCAGGTTTCTCTTTGAAAAATTGATATTAAGGTTCTACAAAATCTCGACCTTATAAAAGTTTCCTTTTAATTCGGAGCCAAGAATCGTGAAATCTTTTACTTTTTCATTCGCGAGATTCCAAAGCGCCCGGAGGCCAAGCCAAACCTCGAAGACGTTCCGCGCGATGCACTTGAAACTAATCATCCTGTATTATTACTATTTGCGAAAAGAGGCACCGGCGGTGCAATTTATCGAATTTATTTTTGAGCTCCTAACTCGAAGGAAATTCTTGATCCTTGGCACACGAGTGGGCAGCCCACTCGCATATTCCGACCGATTTATGCGGGATTTGCATAGCTGAGATTGCATTTTACTTTTAAATCCTACGCCGCGGAACTGCCCGGCTCGTCGTCATTTCCTAAGTTATGGCGCTCGGCGATATTCAATTTTTCCGAATGGCACCTTCATCGTTGCCGTCCTCGCCGCTCGTATTCGCCGCCTTTTATCCCAAACGCTCGCGAGCCCCGCAATAATGATCCTTTGAAGGTAAACTCGGCCTTTCTGAATATCGATAGTGACACCCGATCGGGCGCCGAGGAAATTCAGATTGCGATATTCATTGACGCTCCGCCCGTGAGAGATAATTAAACGGCGTGGCATGAATTTTGCAGAGTTGTCGGAGGATGATTGTGAATATAGTATTCGTGACGAGAATATTGTCGAGGGAATTTTAATGTTCTGGTCATCTCACAGAGATCACAAAGGTGTGCGCGCGCGAGGGGGCACTCCGCCGTAGCCATAAATAATAATATTCACCTCTCTTATGTACATAAAGTTAGCACCGCCATTTTATTTAAAAATAATAATGAAAATTTTGCCATGTTGTGCTAAATTTATGCTACATTGTGCCGTAAAAATTAGTCACATATTTCAAAAGACAAGCGTCAAATAAAAAAAATAATTAATACTAAGTTTGTGCTACATTGAGCCATAAAAATTAATCACTTATTTCAAAAGTCAAAGAGTGAAATAAAAAAATAATTTTTTTACACTTTTAAAATGGCGGTGCTACTTCATGTAGATACATCAATGCAACAAGTAACTCACCGTCGGCCGTCGGCTGTTGTCTTACTTCCCCCCGCTTTCGGCAATCCTTTTCCACCATTCTGTAATTCCTCGTATCCTCACTTCACACAATTACACTATCACTATCACTTAAATGACCTTTTTATATGCTTGCACTATCACTATCACTCGAGCGGCATATACCGTAGGTGCACTAAACGGCCGAACGAATTAGATTAGATTATTATCACGACGTGATTTTCGAAATTTCGAAGACGATCACGCGGATTAGCAAACGCGCCGGACGATCGCCTGTTGTTTAATTCGACGACGATTCTGATATGCTTGACACTTGTTCGTCCGCGATATTCACTTTCAACAGGTTAAAAGACGAGAGTTCATGAATGGTAGGTAATCCGATCTCAATCTTACATCTCCATAATGAGATCAAGAAAAAGTACACTTTTCGAAAAAAACTAACCGAAATGTAAACGCAAACAAGGCTCGAGTTATCACTTTTGAAATCTCAAAATCAATTTTTACATCGAAAACAAAGATTTATGTGCTTTTGAGCAATCATTAAGCAAACAAAGTGCGAATTGAATCGCGACGCGCTTGGAGATATCGAATGTTCCGCGCTTTGTATGTTTCTCACAATCATTTTTCAAAAATATAATATCACTATCATGGTATAAAGTAATAGAAGGACCGAGGCGATCGCNCGTTACCCGATTCGACACTTCCAACTTTCCGAATTCGTGTACGATCTTCACTTTCCACGGACGAAGAATCGCGCAGTCGCGGAGTATTAACGATACGTCCTCGCACTCCGATCTCCGCAACAGAACTGAAGTGCTTTCCGAAGTTTTGGAAGGGGAAAAATTATGGGAAGGGGTAGGACCCCTCGGACATTTCGAGGAAAAAGTAGCCGCGACTTCGCGAGCTTCTGGGAAACCAAAAAACGAGGCACCTCGAGCGAGCGACGAATACTCTGCAAAAAATCGAGCGCGCTAGGCCGAACGCGACGTTCTTCGAGAAACTGAATGTAAACAAACGCCGGATCGCGGAGCAGAAATTTAGTCCTTATTTCCACGAAGTAGAACTGAAAGACTTACCAAATATGGTAAATAATAGGAAAGATCGCTGGCCGTTTCGGGACGAGCGCGCCTCCGAAAAAAAGGTAGCCATTAAATAAAAATTGTAAACTGTGTTGTGCTAAATTTGTGTTACATTGTGCCGTAAAAATTAATCGCAAAAGACAAAGATACGGACAGAAATATCCGAGCTGTGCTAGCCTAGCACAAGTCAATACAACTGGAGATTTTTGCAGCTCAATGATATTAAAGGCACTTTATTCTCTCACATGTTCGGATTTTTGTTTTATATTTCTTTTTAAAACGAGAAGAAATGTGATTGGAATTTTTACTGCACAATATACGGTAGTTAACATTATATCAAACACAATTTTTATTTTGTCGCTAAATGAAAATGGCGGTGCTGGCAAGAAAATAATTTTCGGCGTGCATTCGACAGTGTAATTGCGCATTGATATCCGACAATTAATTTATATTCATCCGATGGAAGTCAACGTGGAAATTTATCGTGGAATTTATAGAGGGAGAGATTCGGAGATTCCGCGACACTCTCCCCGTGTCTACGTGTGTAGCCAGCTGCTGCTGGTCCGAATTGAGAAACTAGGAAACGGACATCCGCTCGAAGCATGCAAGGCATCTTGTGATTAACGCCTTGCAGATATTGCACAATAACACCACGACATCTGTTGCTCTCGGTATTAAGTTAGATTTCGCAGATCCGTAATATCGCACTTGCAAATAACGTCGGAGCGGGCGACACGCGCCCGGGACCTAAGTGCAAATCCGAGTCTTGAGCTTTCGCATTCACTATGAAACGTATTCACCCTCTCCCCCTCCCCCCGTCCCATACACTTATGGATAAGCCAGTACCGAGCGCACGTTGCACGAAGAATGGAGAGCAAAATGTGCGCATACGCTCCAAAAGAGACATACAAAGTACAAACGTTTTGTTACTATCGTGATTTGCATAATCACGATAGCACGTATTTTAACTAACAAGAATTGAACGCGTCACTCTTCATTCGTAAAAGTGCAAAAATACATCCCAAAAAAAATATTTTACATTCAAAGTGATATTTCCCATAATCTCGTATTCCAAGCTTACTGTTTTACTGCAAACATATTCCTCTTTCAATAAAGTGAAAAATATTTTATTTTTACTATTTTTCTCTTGATTTTACAATTAGAAGAATCTTTTTGAGGCCTATATAAAATCCTCTAAAATTTAGAGGATTCCACGTATATCAAAATTGTTTTTTTGGGGGGGATGTTGTATTTCTAAATATCCTTTTTTTTAGAATACATAAAATATATGTTTTATCTGAAATTGTTTATCAAACCGCTAATCTCCCCTATGAAAAAAGTTATATTAACAAAGTGCGCGAATGAGCTTTAGGTAGCGGGAATGAATAGACGAGCTTGTGTTAAATTCAAAATTCTTTCGAAATTGGTAGTCTTTAATATAAAAGGTCTCAATATACAAGTCTTTGAAAATTAATACAATAGTTTCGTATGAGAATCTAAATTCGCCTGCAATGAGGTACACTTTGACGCTAAGTAAGCCACAAGTAATGGTTAACGATAACGCGAAAAATGCCATCGATTTCCAGGAACATCGTGGTTTTACTCCCTTCTCTTCCTTACGGTGGACATATCACGCAGATGACACGTTCGAATTTAATTGTCTTACAAGGAGCTATCAATAAACATTTCCTTATAAGTTGTTTATTATCCTTAACCAATCAGCAGTCGTTAAACGCGGTCGATCAGCTGTTTTGGTTCTCGGGCTTTGTCTCGCGCGATGTATACTACAGGTGCCTTTTGACGAAAGAAACATCGAGAAGCTAGCAAACACGCCCGTGTTTTTGCTCGAATCTCGTAACTCGTCGTGAGACCTCTAACTCGCATGAGTATCAGCGGCTCGTTGTCTCTTTCGCTCTCCTTCGCTAATTCACTTTGATTGAATTCTTAAACACAAAGTAAGCAAAGAAATTTATTATCAAACTCTCTTATAATATGTAATTATATATAAAAATATATATCATTAATATAAATCTTTTAAATACAGATTGATGTCCCTTTTCAACATTGCTTTAACTCAAATTTAATTTAATTTGAACAAATCCGCTCTGAAAAGCACGCTTGCCTTTAAACAGCACCGAGCTGCGATATCGAAGGCTCATTCGTAATTATTAATTTTTTTGGATGGTTTCAACGTAATTCCGCAGATATAAAATGATATTTATTACGCAGGAGAGGTTGTGAGCAATCAAATGCAATGTATCAATTTTGTAAAAATTTGCATTTCGGGATGTCAGCTTCACAAACCTAAACATTGCGGAAAATTTAATCAGCTCGCATTGTCATTTCTTCCCATAGCCGCTGCCATATTTTCTTGTCTGTCCAAAGAACCGTTGGTCCCGAACGACAAAAAATATCGTTCGCAAAGTGTCCCTTGACGTCCCCGGGTATCTCGGTGGCAGGAAACGACGAACACCATCGCTAACGAATGAAGACGAATGATGGGTCGGCATACAGAAAACGATACGTGCGTTGCGCTGGCCTGAAAAATAGGAAAACTCATTTCGCCGTCGGGTAAATTGCGGGGGCGCGGAAAAGTTCCAAGTGCGAAATATGATTAACGGATGAGCGAGCGCGTGCTTCCAACTCGACGTCCGCTTGCGCGTACTTATCTGCGAGCCGGGTGGAGGTAAATGGCGGGATGTAACGTGATTTGAGTGTGCACGGCCACTACGTGGCCTGCTACGTGTTTTCCGCAATAAAAGCCCGAGAAATATCGCACGGCCACCGTGCATTTGCATGGGTGCAAATGACGCGCGCGTCGCGCGTCCAGATCGCAATTATTTGTTTCGAATATTTCGCCCGAAACATGAGCGGCATCAGTTTGTTTGAAATGTTTTACAACATAATCATGGAAATATTTCGCGCAACATAACTGTAAGCAAATTTAATTTTAATCCGCCGCCAGAAGCGCGTAGTTTGTTAATACCACATTTTTCAGTTTGTTTCGTTAGCGATGAATCTCAATTTCTTTATCTATGTTCTGTCTCTATATTTTTATTATTCCGTTTGCTAGCTTTAATATTGCAACTTTTTTAATTGGCTATTTTGGAAATAAAAGGCATTGATTGTTTTGGTAAAATCCACTCCTGTATTTAAAAATAAAATGCGATTCACAAAAACAGTTTTAATACAATGTAACATTTTAACAAATCGTCATAACTGCAACATAAATATATTTCATCTCTGACATTTTGATCTGATATTTGATGAGATATAGATAGGAAAGAAGAAATAAATCGTAATTTATGGCGTTGTGTTAAAAAACGACATTGGATTAAAATTAAAAGTGTATAGAATTTTATTTAAGAACCTATCTTACCCGAAAGTTGACCAAAAAGCATAATCCTCGCGGCCGCGATAAGAAGCTTATGGCGATTGGCACTGTGAAAAATCTTCCTGTGAGTTTGAAAAATTACACGTAGCATTCTGTCGTGCGATATACGCGCGAAAACATTTATAAAAGACGGCAGTTTTCGCTATCGTTCAACAATCCTACGGTAATCGAAGGATTCATCCCAGTGGTGAGCCGTAACGGGAAACGCTGAAGAAGGAAATTGAAAAATAGAGTCTTAACTGAATCCAACTATCTGTTACCCATCCCAATACACCGTGTTAAGAAAAAAGTTGACTACCCCATCTGTGAAGCGAGGTCAGAGTGGTGAGAGGGAAGGGCGAAGACACGAATTGGTTGGAAACTCCGATTCGATTTCGCTTCTGTTCCATCTTTTCTCACGCCGGTTGCTACAGCCAAGCGGAAACGCTGTACGCCGATACGACAGCCTTTAAGATTGTTTTTGACGCACAAAGCTTACCCTTGAGAATTTTGGGAGTTTCACCACATATCGCTCGAAAAATGTCACGCAATTTCATCGAATTTGTGAGCGAATTATTTGAATAAATAAGCTAAGTAAAAAGAAAGATTATCCAAAGAATATTAAATTTAGAAGAGAGAATGAGATTACTTCATTTTTATTGTATTTATTTCTATTTACTCCGCTTCTCCCTCATTTTCGTTTTTAGTTAGAGGCTCTCAGGTCTCCTTTATGTTTAAACTGCTGAGACTAATTGAGATTAATATGTAAAGGTAATGCGATGAAAATTAAGCGCATTATCTTATTGGCATAAATTAAATAAATGAACGATTAAGAAAAAGTACGGTAGTAATGTGTGTTCTATACATGAGGGATATAATTAGAGTAAACGAAGCTAATTTTAACTTCAAAATTGGACCTTTCATCTAACTAGAGAATATGGTTTTTTTTTTCCAAATAAGGCGCGCAACAGAGCGAGGTGGAGGACGCAATTTATAATATCCCATTCGAAATTATTAGATCTTGTCACATTTCATTGACGCTTTTTGCAATCGCGAAGTGCATATTTATTCAAAGCTCGATACTCTATTGAATCACGCAGTAGCGTACAATCAAATTCCGGTTATTTACGAAGTGCGCAAAGCGCACAGTATACACACGCGGCATGGAAAGAGGTCGAAAAAAATCCAGTGCAATGTCTTTGCCAATAATTCCTTGTTGACGCAAGAAGCAATCATCTGCATCACATTGTGAATATAAAACCCACGATTTGGTGGCACACGTCAATATCAAGCAGATTCTCTTATAAATTATGTCATATGTTTCAAAGTATAAATAGAAACAAAATTAAACTCGTTAAAAAAAGGCACAATATTTTATAATTTATATATACAATTATATATGCAAAATAACTATATAATTTCATAGCGTTTCTTTGGAACGAATTTTCAACAATAATTTTAGATCTTTGCATTAAAATTCAATTTTCTTTTCACTAAAGCTGCGTTCCGATATTCACTGCGAGTATTGTAAATCTATAGTCACACACATTATAGATTTTCAATATTGATAGTGAATTTCGGAACGCAGACTAAATCTACATATATCTCGATCTGCTATTACTATCAAAGATTATCTCTTATCGATTTCTCTTATCTAGCAATCTCTTTTCTCTCTCTTTCTTTCTCTTATTATCATCAATAATACTAATCTGTAATTTAAATCTTAAATTTAAAACATATTTATAAAATTAAAAAAAAATTTGAATTCAAAATCGATTCGTTCATCATAAAATTCAACGCGTATCTCGATTTGATTTTGGTGTAGAGTATGTGATTCAGAATGTGGACATTCGTTAAATCGCTTAGAATAAAATTACGACAGAGTTCAATCATGGTTCACAGTCCCGAAGCATACAACTCAAAGACATTTAATTTCGCTAGTTCTCGTTATTTCCCGTGATTTCCCGAGTGATGCGGACAAAGGAAAAATCGCGCAGAAAGCCGGTACCAACCATACACAGAGATACATGAAGAAACATAAATGCTACATTATAAAATTTAAATTTGTAGAGCAAATAATGCCGCGGGCCGTGTCTTAACGATTGCGATATCAAAGGCATCTGTTGAATTCCTCTTTGATAAAATAACAAAATGCCGAGACGATATCATCCGAGAAATAAAACGCTGCGTCTTGATCCAATAGTTATGTGAGAACCGCTGAGTTATGTGAGGAATTACTGAAATATTCGATTATTTAGAAAATTTTCAAACTATTTCGCGAATATTGATCAGATATCGGTCAGAAAAAAAAGGAACCGACTGTTATCAATGAATAAAGAACCAGCAGAAATTCATTAGCATTTCAAGATCACCTAATTCAAAGAATAATTCACTGAAAAAAAATCTGGTTAAAAATGGACGAATCAGAAAAGCTAGAATTGATCGAATATTCTGGTTATTATAATAGAACTCAATACTTTATAACTTAAAATAACCAGAATATTCGATTAATCCTACAAGATTTGTCTAATTCGTCCGTTTTTAACCAGAATTTTTTTTCAGTGTTAAAATTGGTTTTTTAATAAAAAAATGTCTCATTTGTAATCCTATATTATAATATGAATTTAAAAAAAAATCTTTATTCTCATATAGCATAGGAAATGATCGCAAATAATCTGCCGTTTAATTATTCCAAATTTTTCATGACTATTGTATTATTATGACAAATCCCTTGGGGTCGGTATGCCGAATATATTATTGCTGCATGATAGCGCGTACGAAACGATACGATATTCATCGGAACCACACCGGCCTGTCAGAGACCATCGCGAAACTCGAGAGTGGATGGAGATTAATTCCAGTGCTAATTTAGCAGTAGGTAGCAAATACTCTGGCTGAAGTGTCCTCCCGGGTAAGCTACGCCTAGAGCCGCAAATGAAAAACTCGCGCTCCACGTTGCTATCTCATTTCCCTCTTCTCCTTCTGCATCCTTCTCGCCTCGGAGGCGTAAAAAAATGTCGGCCGAGCCGACGTAACAAAATTTCCGGCAAAATTATGCCATTTTCGCGACGATTCGCCACGCATCAGTGCCAAGTGTCCTTCGCTTGCATACGAAAGCTCAGAAAGGGAGTGAAATAATAAATATAAGAATTTTATTTTTCACACAATCTTATTTCCCAAAATTGTGTTGAGAAAGATTGAGTGTTTTACAAAATATCTTTTAACACATAAATAAATGTGAATACTTTCAAAAAAATAAAAAATTTCTATTGTATTCTCAGATGTTTAAATCAAAACTACCAACAAGATTTATTTAATTTCAAAAATTTTTTAATTGTAAATTATTAATACTTTATAATACGTTTCTGTACAAATTGTAAATTAATATGACTTTAATACTTAGTTTTCTCTACAAAATTATTAATTTTTATTAAAATCTTACATATGTAAATAATAAAGGATTATCATCCGGTCTAGATGTAGCATTAGAGATAAAAATATTTCATATTCTACATTATCTGCATCATTCGCTCGCGATCACGCAGTTAGACGCGTCCGCGGTAGATGTCGCGATCCGCGCGCGAGTGGCAACTCTCGACTATACGCGGCCGTGAGCGAGCCAATTGCGGGCCGACGAGAAGTATACGCCATGTTTGTGTTGCGGCCAGCGTTGTAGGTGGAGTGCGGGGCGCGGGGTGCGCGGGTATACGTGTTGCACTGTTGCCTCGTCTGATTTTTTCTTCGCGTGCGTTAACGCTCGGGCCGTTTATTTACATAGCGTCGCGAGGACCGTAGTGCCAGGGACCGGATCCGCGTGATCGCTGTCTGACGCGACGACGGTACGCGCACCGCCGTGAACGCCGCGTGCGCGCGCGTGTGTGTGTGTGTCGTGAGAGCCTCACGATTCTTGGCCGCGCACGCAACTAGGAGAACCGTCGACGATCCCGCACGCTTCGTGCGTCTAAATGCGAGCTCCGTACCTGCGGAGAGAACGTCACGAAGGATAGGGCCCGCGCCGCCGTAGATCGTCTCGCGCGCGCGCGCGTGCGACTTCCAGGATTGCCGGATTACGACGACGGCGACGACGTCGTCGGCAACCGCAGCGCGACTCGACGCGCCGCACGCTATGCCACGCTGAGTGCGTGCAACTTGTGGCCGTGCGTTTTATAACCTGACACCACGAGAGAGAGAGAGAGAGAGAGCCAAGTACACTTCGTCCTGTATATCTTCTGTTTATCATGCCGTTGCATCTTTGACGAAACGTTATCAAGCGGTAAGACCCGGACGCTCTTTGTTTCAACCGTGACGGTTCTCCGCCGCGACGCGTCAACTATTGTTTAGGAGCCTCGTCCACGGGAGGCCGAGTTTCTGAGGACAAAGCACGTGGCTCGAACCACGTTGAGACAAAGATAGCTCTTATGTGTAGGATCGTAGATATCGTAGATGATGCTCGCTGCATTTTTTTTCTTATGTATTTTATTCTTTCTCGCGTGGCTTGTATCCCGATGGTTCCAGAAGCACGAAAACGACGAGTGCCTTGTATTTTTATTGACCCGGATATTTACAGTGATATGTCTGTTTGCAGGTGCACTACTTAATCGAAAGGCAGCAAAATGTGGCCGACGCAAAGTAATAATAATTCTAATGCTAACTCCGCGTCAAGCGAAAAGAACAATTTGCGTACCCTAGGGATGACGTCAGCTATCAGCGTAGCCGAACCTAAACCCATGGACATTGCCAGAACCAACGAATTGAAGGAGGCCCTGAAACCCTATAACGTTTTCGAATCTGAAGAAGAGTTGAATCATAGGATGGAGATTTTAAGGTACGTCTAACGAGTCATCTACAATTGTTTAGTTATCATTTTTGCTGATAATACGTTTGTCGACCATTGAAACCTGCTTATCCTTGCAGCAAACTGAACACATTGGTTAAACAATGGATAAGGGATGCGAGTATAGCTAGAAACATGCCACCTAATGTGGCCGAACAAGTGGGTGGTAAAATATACACGTTCGGTTCATATAGGTTAGGTGTACATCACAAAGGCGCCGACATTGACGCGTTGTGTGTTGTACCACGTCATATATATAGATCGGATTATTTTACGTCCTTTTTCGAATTATTGAAAATGCAGGAGGAAGTTACAGATTTAAGGGTATGTAATTTAAGAGTAATATATAGAGTATTATCGCACTTCTTATTAAATATATTTATCTCTTCAGAAGAAACTCTTGTACATGTGGTATAGTATTTAATTTATATAACACATTCAAAATGCATTCAATAGAAAGAAATATTTTATAATATTTATTAAAAAATCCATATGTATATGTATCTATAGTAGTCTCTTACATATTTAATTCAGATTTGGTAATGTTTACAATATTTATTACATTGTAGGCAGTGGAAGAAGCCTTTGTACCAGTTATAAAAATGAACTTTGATGGAATAGAAATCGACATGCTATTTGCGAAGTTAACTCTTAAGGAAATTCCAGATTCAATGGTTAATATTTTATACTTATTCAAAAACAGAATGAATCTATGACTCTTACTTTCTGCAATAAATTTTTAAAAATGTTTGTAGGATCTCAAGGATGACATGTTATTAAAAAATCTTGATCAGAAGTGTGTCAGAAGTCTTAATGGTTGCAGAGTGACGGATGAAATATTGCGTTTAGTACCTAATATAGAAAATTTCAGATTGGCTCTTAGAGCTATAAAATTGTGGGCAAAACGTAAGATTTGATAACATTTTAGTTAGTTTTACAATACTAATACGTTACGTATGATACATAAATCTTATTCTGATTACGCATGATTTCTTTTTTATTTTTAGGACATGGCATATACAGCAATGTCTTAGGTTATCTTGGTGGTGTATCCTGGGCAATGTTAGTCGCGCGAACGTGTCAACTATATCCCAATGCCGTGGCTGCAACTTTGATAGAAAAATTTTTTCTTGTATTCTCTCAATGGAAGTGGCCACAACCAGTACTTTTAAAACAACCTGATAATGTCAATTTGGGTTATCCAGTTTGGGATCCAAGAGTAAGTACTATAGCTTTTATATTTTATAAATAAATATTTTAAATAGTACGTGTGGTGTCAAGAGAATAATATATAATAAAATTTTACGTAAAGAATCTAATTATTTTTAAATATTTTAATTTTTTTAAGGTTAATGTATCAGATAGATATCATTTGATGCCAATAATTACACCAGCGTATCCTCAACAAAACTCCACCTTCAACGTGTCTGTATCGACAAGAACCATCATGCAAGAAGCGTTTGAAAACGGATTAGCCATAACTGAAGAAATTATCATGGGCAAAGCATCGTGGGATAAATTGTTCGAGCCGCCAAACTTTTTCGGCAAATACAAGCATTACATTGTATTGTTAGCCAAAAGTTTAAGCGCGGAAGATCAACTTGAGTGGTGCGGCCTTGTCGAGTCAAAAATACGACACTTAATAGGTAACCGATCGAATATGATGATACATTTACAAGGAACGTATATTATTTCACTTTCCATGAAAATATTTTCTTTTTTATTATACGATAGTTTTACTTAACATCCGTGCAGATTCACATGACATTATTGATGTCTAAAACTGATTCAAATTGAACAGATTTAATTTAATATTTTTAATAGTATTTGTTTAGCATTTTAGTTTTATTCTGTCATTTATCACATACAAAATCATAGATCAAAATATGTTGCAAAAGCATTATGAATACAAAATAAGCAAAAATAGTTAAAAGTTAGAATAAATTATAAAAATTTTTCAGGAAAATAAGGAGCAGTTATTAGTTTTTAATCTGTGTTTTATAATGGAGAAATTGTTTTTATATATTTATTTTTATATTTCTACGTATCTATGTATCTTTACAATACTAATAATCCGCGGATGCCAAATTGGCAAAATTGTAACCACTCTCACAGGTATGTTGGAAAGGAACCCTCATATTACTTTGGCACACGTTAATCCGGAGGCGTTTCCACCATTGAATCCTGAATCGGGCAAACAGTGTTCTATGTGGTTCATCGGCCTGGCTTTCGCTAAGTGCGAAAAGACCGAAAAAAGCGAGAAGAGCGAGAATATCAACGTTGATCTCACATTCGATATTAAATCCTTTGTGGATACAGGTAGATTTAACTGTAAATCATTTAAATTTAGAACATGTAATCATATAAAAATATGCATATTTGTTGTAGTTGAGAGGCAAGCAGAACAAATAAATATGTTTAAGGAAGGAATGTGGATTGAGGCTAAACATGTAAAAAGGAAGGACTTGCATACTTATGTATCACCAAGTTTGCTAAAAAAGGAGAGAAAGGTACAAGGAATATACTCTAATACTTTAGTTTTATTGACATTGTTAATTTTATATTATATGCAATATATATATATAATATATAATTAGTATAGATTACTTATAAAATATTCGTTTTTTCTCTGTCTGTCTGTCTCTTTCTCTGTCTGTGTGTGTACGTGTGTATGTCAATATATATAT
>JAJVSH010000018.1:730537-835988 GCA_021460005.1 Tetramorium alpestre | reverse complement strand
ATATATATATATATATATATATACATACAGCATATCTACAAAATACAATTTACATACATATGTTTTTAGGAACAATTAGGAATCTTAACTCTAGGTGTGAAACTTGTGAAACTTATAACCAGAGAAACAGAATTTAATTGAGAAAAGTTTAATAGAGTGTAATTTTACAGCCGTGGCATACTAAATTCAAAGACGTAACAGTAAGATTACGACTAGTTGCGTTATTTAATTCGATTACGGATGATTAAATCGACCAACGCGATGAGATCTTATATCGTTTTTTTACAACATACATACATATATATGGATATTTTTCTCTCCATTGGTTAATCATATAATCGGAAATATTACACTGCCAGAAATAAATCTCTTGTAATTTAGAACATTGTTCGAATATAATGGAACAATTATTAGATGTCACAAATTCTANAAACATTTCANAAATATGTAANCGTTTCAAGTTTTTACATTTCGTTAATNATACTAAATTGTCATCAGTTAGTACCGTATCGGTCAAATGGATTTCTTCCAGATGTTGACACGAAGAAAATAATTTGCACAAGCTGCGAAATTCATCATCAAAAAGAATACATCTGTAACAATCACATTGTTATTGCAGTACTTCAATAGCAAAGAAAAAAATCAATGTAACTGTACGGAAGAGAAGCAAATTTCGATAAAGAACAGGGTAACATGTATCCTAGAAGAAAATGTAGTACACACTTACTNAAAGTTAATTTTACACAATTGCTTGCAATCAGCAAGGGCTTCAAATACATCTGATGTAATATGTTTCGCTAATAAATCTATTGTTTCCACATTTTTACAAGAATTTTTCAATTCTTTTATAACTGCGTGAAAATCTAAGTATTCATTAATTAGGTATTGTAAACGTAACTCACGGATCTGTGAATTACTTTGCAATATTTTACATAGAACTGAAGTGTTTATAATTGTTTCACTAAGGTCTAAGGATTGCAAATTATTTAGATTTGCTAAATATGAAAATCCTTTGTTGTAAATATTATGACAAGACTCAAGATCCAATACTAAAAAAAGTATATATCAATAGTATATAAAAGTATAATCGTATGCAATTTTTATTTATAATTTTGATAATTTTATATATATATATGTATATATAATATACATATATATATACATATGTATATACATATACATACCTTTCAAATTTTTACACTTCTCTGAAATTTTTTTTAAGGCCAAATCAGAGACACACGAAGATTTATAAAATCTTAAGTGTGTTAAACGTCTGCCGCATTTATCAAGAAATTTAATGAAATCCTTAATAGCAAACTCGCTTGATGTAAGATCTAATTGTGTCAAGTATTTACATCTAGACGTAAAGTAACGAAATGCATGAAATGTGATCCTCTTACAATGCACATAACGCATGTTTAAACGTGTATACAAATGAGGATCTTGTGTTAAATTATTGAATCGCTTATTCACTTGGCTCATGCGGCATAATGACGTCAAATCTAATTCTTTAAATATTTTTAGTATTATTTCATCCTGCAATAAAATATAAACTTTAATATGTCAAAAAACACTATAATAAATATTATTGTGACAAATAGATTTTCTAGATACTTTACAGATAGCACAGATAAATTGCAATGTGATAGTTTCTCGGATTTATCAGAAGACAGATCAATGTACTTTGAACACTTGTCACTCCAATATTTTTTATAGAATAAGAGATTTTGCGTGGATGTCTGTAGAATAAGTTTCTCGCTTACACGGATTATTTCTTTCCCGGATACTTTTTCATGCCTGAAACTCTCATGAAAATCTTTTCCTACATTGCTGCAAATAACATCGAAACAAATTTAGTTTTAATTCGTAAGAGAACAGAAAAAAATTGAATATTAACTCGACGCTTACTTGTGATATCTTTTACAATATTCCGATAAATTCTCTTGAAGAATGACAATATCCAAGTGTGCAGTTTCAAAANTTGCTGTTAAATTATGAACAACTTCATGATGAAAATATGTGCAGTTAATTTCTCTTAATATTTCAGTTATAGTCTTTTCAGAATTTTTGGGAAGAATCAATTCTGATGTACCGATAAGCATNACAGCATCTAATATTGAATAATAATTTACGTTGCACCTAAATTGTAGTTTGAGCTTTTTGGTTTTAAAATAACATGAGTTCAAGGGTGGAGAAAATAATCTTGATGTCGATAGTACAAATTGAATCGATCCATCCCACAATAGAAACCAATGATTATCANTACAATCTTGTGCCCAAATTTTAATTACATTTCCAGGATTATATATTTCATACATAGAGACTCTGATTGGATATACAGCTTCATGAAATTCGACATCTTTAAAAAAAAATAGAACTATATTCTCTTTTCAACAAAACCATATCTTTTTTAACAATTCAAATATTACTTACCAATATAGTTAAATTCTCCATCATTGTTTTTTAAAAAATAATTCGTGATAAAAGTATTTGAAAGTGGTTTGTATTTCCATGGAGATAATGAGATCTCTTTTCGGTCAGGTTCATAGGTTCCCTATATTAAAAAGGAAAAAGTTTCAAATATTTCAAAATTTTGTATAATGACGTTAGATTGCAATTATTTTCTATAAAAATACTTACATCACCGACGAGATACATACCTCACGAAATATTTCTGTAGAGTTTGGAATATATGTAGAGTTTAGAAATTTGGTAGGTATCCCAGTTATATTACCGGCAGTATATAATACGCTAGGATTAATAATTCCATGAGTGTATGACTCGGNGTTAATAACTTCATCATTGATAAATCTTTTTTTTACAAATTGATAAATAAAATCAACNCGATCCTGTTCTCCTACGGACACTCTGCCGACATAGGGATATCGACTACATTCACGATATAAAGATTGAGAATGAAATGCCATATTCTTTCTCTGAAAGAAAATGAAAGATATGAAGAATAATAAGGCTGAGTTCTCATCGAGGGCGTCACGCGTCACGTCATGACGCGCGTCACGAGTTTAACCAATCAAAACCTTTAATTTTAATTTGTCGCCAGTGAAATATAATAATACTGGAANAGGTACTGGCGTGCTAAGCCCATGTATACTGAAAGCGAGATAAGGATAGATAGATTGTGCGATCAACTTGTCTCTCTCCGGGCATGCGCAGAACGCGCTGTAATACAGACAAAATAAAAAGTTAAGCCAGAGTTTCAATTGTGCTTGTGCGCGTTAACGTGGTAATACCACTAAAATGTAANATTATATTTCATGTGTGGAATTGTAACAATACAGAAATATAATATTATATTTTTGTGGGTAATATCGTATAAAATGTCGTGTTGCTGTGCAAAAGTAAACTGAATATCGGAAAATAATTTCTGTAGATTGTAACGTTAAGCGAATTCTTTTGAGCGTTACTGTATGAAAAGGACAGGCTACTCGCAAAATCGCCCCTCTCTATNGTATCGCATTTGGCGCGCCAGTGCCTGTTCCAGTATTATTATATTTCAGTGTTTGTCGTAAATGACGTGTTAGAATGGCTTTAATGTATATTAAGCTGCGATCACATGGTGCGTGATGCGTGATGCGGGATAGAGCGTCCATCATAGCAACAACTAGAGCTATTCCGCATAACGCATCCTGCACGAGTTCAGTTATTTATTAACTTTAATAAAATTATTAACAATTTTAATTATTACAATAAAATATAATAAAAATATTAACAATGTTATTAATTTTATTAAAGTTAATCTAATCTTTTCTTTTCGAAAAGGCGTTATTGGAGTCTTCATGTATATTTTCAATAACGGTATNAAAGCTTTCTTTACTATCATTAATTTACTTTGTATTATTTATACTTTGTTATAGTGAAACCAAGACACTGATATAAACAGATCAAGACGCATCACGCATCACGCAAAATTTTCGTGTGCCCTGTTCACATGATACGAGAAAAGGGAGTTATGACGTGCCTTGAAAACAAATTAAAAAATATTTCTTTTTACATGATATTTCATTGATTCATTGAAATGTAATACTCCTCAATGTTAATTTTATCTTTGTCTTCACATTATTAAAAACTTTGTCAATACAATTTACAACTTGAAAAAATATTTTAAAATTTTGTAGTCGATTTTTTGCTAAATTCTCCCAAAATGGCTCATGCAAAAATTTTCCTTCCCCTCCCGTTCATNTACAGACCTTGGTTGTTGCTATGACGGACGCTCTATTACGCATCACGCACATNTGACTCCCAGTCGATACAAAGCATAATGTAAGCAATTACATTATCTATGTTATTTTCGCAACAATGTAAATTTAATATAATAATATATGTTATATTGTTATTAGTCAACTAGGTTGCTTACCACGTGGAAATATGTGATCGATATGAGACATTTTTTTCATGTTACCTTATAACACAAATTAAACATACAAATGCGAAATAATGAAATTTTTAATTTTCTTACCTTTCAAAAAATCTTCAATTTTTCATAAAATAATGAAAATCTATTGAGCTCAATAATATCCGCAGTTCCAAAAAAGACTGAGGCAGTGATGCTGTTCGGCAGACGTAGCAGCACGGCAGCAGCGGTGATGGGGGATGGCTGGCAGCGTACACACCGAAGCGACGAGCTCGTCGCTTCAGTGTGTACGCTGCCAGCCATCTCCCACCACCNCTACTGACGTGCTGCCGCATCTGGACTGAGGCTATTGCCTCATGGCTAGAGAGCCTCAGAGGAATGGCTCCAGTACACCAGCGCGATTAATGTCACGCGCGACGCGCGATATCCAACGGGATTGACTTTTCTTATTAAAGCTCGACTCTCATTGGATATCGCGTGTTAATCGCGCTGGTGTGCTGGAGCCAAAAGAGAGTGGCGAATTGGGTCACGTGTCCCTTCGCGTCCCTTCTGTTTCGTTCGGATAATGAAGGGTCTTGGCTCGTACATGCTCGTGATGCACTTCTGCGAGCGTAAGGAATCGCATATGTATCGACACGTTCGCGAGACACGATTTTTTTATTTCATTTTCCCTTTCGCGAACATTATTTTATTTTCCGAACATTCTCGCAAAAAATTCGGGGCAGAGTGTACATCACCCGTGCATAGATCGTGAACGTCTGTGTGCATGCGCGCGATTAACGATCACCGATCCGTTGCGCACTCACAATCGGCAGTAGCACAGAAGAAAAGATAGGATGAGGAAGGACGTACATAATTTGTATCCTGTGAACATTGTAGAGTCTGTATCTCTCCTGAATAAACGAAAATAAATTTTTCTTNCAACTCCTTCAGCTAAAAAAAGAACGGAGCGTCGATCGTGTTAAGTCAGAACGATGTCAATGTTTGTTCTAAATTGCATGTGGTCGTTTCGTCTTGATGCGATTGACAGATTCNTATTCTCATAAATATATCCCGTGAATTTTATCACTGTACTCAATATTATGATTCATGTGCAGTCAATTATGATACAAGTCGACCCTTGACAATTCGTCGACGTTTCATCTTCCGTTTGAATGACAAACTTACAGTCTGTCTCATCAGTTGATTACTGTCAATCAAGTTACGTTGCATAATTGCATACCATAGATTAGTATTTTCATGGTATAATTAAATTTAAAAAATTATATTAATATTAAAAAATCGTCTTGTCATTCGATAAGATTCTTAATTTTTTGCAATCTTATATTATTATATATTTATATATTATTACTGTAAAACAGAATATTTAAATCGTTAGTTAAAAAGAGTTGAACAGAATTGCTGTGATTTATATAAACGTAGTGATAACACCTATTTGCACAATTTTCTTGCTAATTTCTATTAATATCTCGATCCCATGCATTAAAATTACCAGCGAGGATTATGGCTTGATATTATCCTATGAATAACGGAAAATTCTATGGTTCTTTCAACAGATTCCGATAACTGTACGAGCTACCGTTCGTATGAATCTATGACATATCGAAGACGCGCTCTTATGTTCTATTTTGCGTGATTTTACTACCGCCAAGCACGTTCTTATGCATTAGCACGGTGTCGGATAGTATCTGTCATGTTATTTATGTCGCCAACTGTTAGTCATCGAAGATATAGACAATAAAAACCGAGAAACCGATTTGAACTTACCAAAAATCAAAAACGTTGATAGAAATTCATAATTATAAAATTTATTTTCAAAGTGTTTAATTATGTTTCGATGACTATTAATTTAATAATTTAGAATAATTTATTATTGTTCAACTATAAAATTAATTTTTTTAATTTTGTAGTCAAAGAAACGTTAAAAAAATGATATCTTAGTTTTTATACATGTTGCGCTTTGGTTCATTCAGTTCTGAATGTAATTAATGAGAAAAAAATTTTTAACTATACATAATTTGATAAAAAAAATATTGATTTAATGTATTATATTTCAAAGCTTGGCTTTCGACCAGGCGTGTTATTTTGCAAACTAGATACGAAATGCTAATCGAGTCAGTATGTCTTCTAATGATATGCATTGGCCGATCGCGAAAGCCGTTATACTTAACGGCCGGAAAGTTTTACATCTTCCCTGAAAACGTTCGGCACAGTAATTCCGATGATCTTCGCGAATGTTTTCAATAGGACAATTATGGATATCTGAAGCGCGACCGCTTTGTGTTTCTGGTTCATTTAATTTACCTATAAATAGACTACAAGGAGAATTAAGCGGTATGATGCAGCTGCGCTCCGTTGCAGATCATGAAGGCATCCAAGGCGTACCTTGAGAATGTAGCTTGTCAATTTCAAATTCGAAATGGATTACTAACAATTCGAGAAGATGCACAAAGTTCTTGAATATGTTTTTGTGAACAATATATAAAAATGCTTATTTTTTTAAGATCAATTAAGATCAATATTAATATATGTAATTACATTATACGTGTTGCTATCATATCATCTTTATACATATCTATCTCTATAATATATTGTAAATAATAATTATCATATTACATAAATTCTACAGCTTCACTGGTAGTAAGTCTTATTTACACACATTACTATGCTTACGAGCAAGAAAGACTGCTGCTCGGAAGATTGGGAAAAATACGTGAGAAGGAAAGCTCCAAGGTCGACGAAGAGCGCGTGTGCAATACATTGGAGCTTACATGACGAACAAATAGATGCAACTAATTTCAGTTAGTGTCCTGAGTGCTACCCAGTTACACGGCGCACGCAAAAATTCGTATAGTGATTCAATACAGTAATTTGAATACAAAAATTTATTTATCAATCGCCTAAATTTTAAAATTTTAATTATATCAGAAAAATTAATTTACTACGTAAATAAGGGTAACAAATATATTAAAAAATTATGAAATACAAGCGTATCGTTATCGTCGGTGCATCACTGATTACAACACTTTGTTTGCTTTCTGGATTAATGTACTACCTCAATCTAGGTATGATTATTATATATCTGCAAATAGATTTATTTTAAGTAAATTTTTTATTATTGATTTTTATTCCAAAGAATTTTTTAATATTGCAATTTTATTATTTACATGTGTGTGAGATTTTAATAAAAATTAATAATTTTGTAGAGAAAAGTATTATAAAATATTAATAATTTACAAATAAAAAATTTTCGAAATTAAATCTTACTGGTAGTTTTGATTTAAACATTTGAGAATACAATAGAAATTTTTTATTTTTTTAAGAGTATAATCCACATTTATTTATGTACAATAAATATTATAAAAGATGAAAGAATTTTCTGTACACCTTCTATCATATAAAATCTTCATTTATTATGTGCAGTTATTACATACAATACCTTCCTTTTTGAACAGTATAATAGACCGGATGATTTGCGTTCCGACGAATATATAGATTACTTAATAGTTATTTTCTATTCCTTGGCACGTACGTGCCGCTTTTACAAGATAAAAGTGCGTCCTTCGAGCTATGGCGTGAGACTGTTGAATTATTAGATTGTTTTGCACAACTGAAAACACTAGTACGAATAGCGCGCGCGAAAAACCACCACTAGTATTAAAAAAAATGTAATATCGCAACGAACTCTGACATATTTTCCAGACAAGTGTCCCATCGGTACCTTCTTGTGTCTTAACAGCAGCATATGCATGCCGCAACGTAGTTGGTGCAACGGCGTACCGGATTGTCCGCATAGCGACGATGAGTCCACAGAAAATTGCTGTATGTTTCAGATCTTATTTATATTAATACTTATCACAGTTTTCGCCAAATCGATTTTTATTTCTATTCGAGTTTGCTTGTAATTCTTTAATTAAACGCAAAATCTATTATCGCTAGTACAACCATTTTGATACATGTAAACATACACTTGAAGGAGAAAAATTATCTTAATTTCTAGATTCCCAAATATAATTTTGTTTCTCTAATCAATAAATTATTGCGCAGTTGACATGCACGGAGACTGGGATTGGTTTATGAAAGAAAGAGATTGGGGAAACTCAAAGAATTGCGGTAATATCATACAGTACGTGACAGATACGTAATATATTTGAGATGTTTAAAAATTCCTGTAATTCTTCGTCGCAGATACATTTGACGCTCCAGCTAAATGCATCTACTACGGCTGTCGTGCGACTTGTACAAATTATACCGATATGCCCAAGAACTTATCACCGAACATAACAGCAATGTACGCTTCAGAAAAATGTTATTTTTTTATGACATCATATGTGTGTGTGACATATATGGATATACATCTATGTATCTATAATAAAACATGTTGCGTGTCCGGTAATTAATATTAGCACGTCGATTAATTGGCTTATTAGAATTATGAATGGATTTAAATTAAATAACTGTGTTTTTTGTACACTATTAATTACTAATAACATGAATATGCCTTTTTCCTAGTTTCCTAACAGACAACTCACTTACGCACTTGTCTCGCGACACGTTTTCGAGATATCCGGAGATACGCTTGTTGTAAGTTGTCCTTGTCTTGAAATGCTGAATATTATAAATATTATAAAAAAATTTATGAGAAACCCTGCATAAAAGTTTTCTATAATTTCAGATATCTCGATAATAACAATATAGTGAAACTAGAAAAAGATGTTTTTCTCCATCAATCTAAATTATTTTGGTTGTAAGTATATGCCTCTCTTTAATTAATTCATAAATTTTTTGAAAAATATTCGAAAAATTTTTGAAGAATATTTAATAATAAAATTCATTTATGTGTACAGAATTCTCACAAATAATAGCATCAGCGAAATACTACCGGGACATCTAACGGGACTGAATAAATTAGAAACTCTGCTACTGGATCAAAATAAAATCGTGACGGCAGATTTTTCTGATTTGGAAGACAGCACTACCGCGTACTTGATGTAAATTATCTTAGTATAGAGTTATTTTATTTTAAGTTACTATGTTGAATTATGAAAAATTATGGACGATCTCAAATCTGTTAATTTACCATCATCCACTAAAATAAATACTTACTTTCTAATCAGTATTCTATATTTAACATTCTTTTTTTACTTAAAATATTACACATACTTATTTAACATTATTTGAATTATTCTGTTCTACTTACACCGCTAGTATTGTTCATAAATTTCAGAGGTACATACGTGATTCATACAAAATAAAGCTTGAAATCAGCCAATTTCCGAGTAATCTAATCCACGTATGATAAGCATGTGCTTATTATTTACTGTCTATATGTATAATCAGTGCGTCAGTCTAGAGTGCTTCGTTACAAAAATGTAGATCCGTTTGTAGATTGCTTCCTTAATGCGTGCAGTAATTTCGCGATGGTTTGAATGAAATACGACTAATATGCAAATGCTATGCAATCAGATTGAAATAAATTGCAACAAAAATACAGTTAATTGAAGAAATTTATCAGTGTCGCTCCTTTCAAAAAGAATTAATTTTCCACGTGTCATAATACACTTTTTTTATTTATAAGACTCGCTGTTAACGATCACCAATGTAACTGTTAGGATTACATCGTCCATAATCCACTGATGTTAAATGATAATGCATGTTAACTTGCTTTTTTCTATTTGCAACTAGAAATCTGAGTAAAAACATGTTAACGACGTCCGCGTTGAAGCTACCACGATTACCGGCGTTGACAGAAATGTAAGCATATATATGTACATATTATACTTAATGAAAATAGAAAATATGCACGGGTACATGTCGATTTTCCGTTTCAGAATATTGGACGGAAACCACTTCGAGTCGATAACGGAAGATCTATTCGCCGGATGCCCCGCTTTGAAATCACTGTACGTACGTAAGTAGATTACGGAAGCGATTACTGTCATTGTTAATAAGATTCATGCGAGCTAACGGCTCAACGATGATTCAGGAGTATGGAGGACAATAGCGTAAGCAGCATCGACGAGTATGCGTTTCGGAATTTGCAACAACTTGTTGAGCTGTAAGTGCATAAATGTTAATGTGACTCGGTTTCAAGTTAACGGTATTGTATAACCGCAGGATAAAATACATCGCGTCATTCCGATTATCAATTCGATATTATTGTGTCAAGTATCCCGCGATCGATTTCCTTTCAGAGTAACGTCCTAACTAAAGTAGGCTCTTATTCTAATCGCGATATACAGATATAATTAAACGCGCTGTTTAATTTTTTATTGTCATATTCATCTCTTTGTCCAATTATAACTCACATCTGTTCAAAGTTGAAGATTTATTACCGTACAACAGACGCGATGACGCGGATACAGTTAGAAGTTGGAAACATTTCATCTCGGGCGTTATTAATGGCAAACTCAACTGCATCTAATGGATTGACTATAAATCAGATATTGGCGATCGAGTACAATTAAAATACAGCCTTGTTTCAGTAACTTGGCATACAACAAGATAGTAACGATACCGTCAAACGTGTTCCAGCCTGTGAATAATCTGTCGAAGCTGTAAGTAGAAATGTCCGTGTTGTAATAGCAATCCGCGTGATAATCCGCCTCACTGCTAAATGTTTGAGCTACGTGCTTGAGCTCTGTTCGTCGATACTTAACGCTAAAGATTTACTCGCGAAAGTGAGCTACGGAAACGTCACGTACTCGTGAGCGCAACCGGTTTTAATTATAATTTAACTCATGTAAACCGGAATCTGTTTGAAAATAAGATCCATTACTTCTAGCAATGCTCATGATTTAATCTCGTTTTTGCAGATTAATCGGTTACAATCCTGTCGTCGAATTATCAATGACGCTTTTTAATCCATTGAGTAATCTTCGCTCTCTGTAAGTTGCATTGTTTTTTTCTTTAAAAGATCCGTCAGCGATTTTTTCCATTTAATAATAATAGTAGAAAACATAAGAGACTGTAATAATAATAGCATAAATTTTTCATTTTAATTTTATATAATTATCTTTATTAATTTCTTATATATAAATAAGTTAATGTAATGGAATAAATAATCAATTTTTATTATGAAATCTTTTTCATTATGGAATTTCAGAAGTATCGAGGACATAAACATGGACAATATGGGTAAAAACGCATTCGATGCGTTCCCAAGACTCGATTTTGTGTACGTTTCTGTTGCGATTATTTAATATATACAATAGTTACAATAATTTTTTAACAAAGATATTGTAACTTTTAAAATTGTTACGAAGTAAATAATTTTTATATCTTTTAACATGAAATTCCAAATTTTTCAGATATTTCAAGAAATTTCACTATTGCATGACTTACGCGCCGAAGGTGCAGAAATGCAGACCTTCCAGCGATGGTAAGATGTATAGCGCGATTAGATAAAAGCTTACACTGAAACTCCAACAACGAATGATTCAATATTGAATGAAAGATGTATACCAAGGGAAATGACTCAATATTTCTTTCTCTTTTTCCGAGGTGTATCATCGATGTCTCATTTACTGGACAAGCCTCTGTTAAGGGCTGCCGTTTGGAGCATATCTTGTGTCACTTGTCTCGGTAATAGCCTCGTTCTGTGGGGGAGATTCACTGCTAAAGATGAGAATCGTGTTTTGAGTATCATTATCAGAAATCTCGCAGGTAAACTGGTTCTTGGCACGATATTTAGAATTTTGTGAGATAAAAACTCTTCTCTCTTGCATTCTTCAAAAAAAATAATTAGACATCCGAAAAATTCAAAAAAATACAAAATAGTTTTTAAACGTCATAGCATAGAATAATTATATAAAAATATGAGAATAAGATAAAAATAATTTTCTGATTTTTTATGATTCTGAATATTAATCTTTTTTTTTTTATAATAAACTAATATACTTTAGAATCAGTAAAGGTTTTAAAAATTCAAAAATTTCAATAGCTACTCGCTGTTGCCTTAGGATCGCACAGTTAGACATGGACACGAGATAACGACAACGTAAATAATCCTTATTCAAATCGCACTTCGTGATTCGTGGTACGTACCGAATCACGAAGTGCACGCGAGTTATCATAGTTTGCCGTTCACAACAAAGCACAACGCGATGATCAATCGAGCATATTAATGTTAGGCTCACGATAAATCACAAGGCGGTAAAGTCACGGAAACCTTTTACAGTGTCCGACATGCTGATGGGAATATACCTCTTCATAATCGCCATAGAAGACGCGANGTTCCGCGATAACTATAAAGAGGAAGCGAGTACGTGGATGTCCTCGTGGGCCTGCACACTTCTAGGAGCGCTGGCGATGACATCATCCGAGGTATGCACATTAACACCTCACTGAATCCCACAATTTTCAATTCGCAACATACAATTGCTATTTAACGGTACTATTTATAATGACCGCTCGCGCTACTGTTCCGTGAAATCTGGATGCCGTGACAAAGTCGACATGTGTCAGGGATATTATGTCGTGCATTNGATTTAATTAATTGTAAGGCATTTACGATTTTATTACTCGCATAAATATCGATCGCAGTAACCGCATATTTCTCGAAACGAATTCAATAGATTTAAATATAACTCGTTTTCCCTTCACGCCATTCTAATTTCTTAGAATAGCAGTGTTACAGTTAGATATAAATTGAGATTAGAGAACGCTTAAAAAAATCGGAAATTAAAATAGATGATCGTAAATTGCTCGGCAAGGTTTCCGTGCTCATCCTGTCATTTATGTCCGTGGAGCGATTTATTCTGATCGCAGCACCTTTGAAGTGTCATCGCGCTATGACATCTCAAGCTGCATCCTCATCGATGATCGTCATCTGGATTGTCGGACTTATCATCGCTCTCGTGCCAGGTTTGTTTACGTAAAAAATAATGTTTTTATTTAAGATGTTTAAGTAATCTCTTTTCAATTATTGTATGTTTTTTTTTAATTTATTATAATTTAATTTTTATTTATTATATAACTTTTTATATAACTTATTACATTTTAGACAGTAAGATATAAACTTTGAATTCAAATTTCAAATACTATAATTCGCTTGTGTCATTAATTGCTTCATTTTAATAAACCTGAAGATTTTTTAAAAAGAAAATAGTAGAAATTTTCCATAATCGTTTGCGGATCGTTACGTTATTGATTATTTTCTTTGGATTCGAAAGTTATCCATTGGAGAAGCAGCACACGATTTTACGGCGTCAATGGAATGTGCTTTCCTCTGCACATAGACGATCCATATCTGATAGGTTGGGAATACTCAGCATTTATCTTTCTGGGAATTAATCTCATCGGGTAAATATCGCATTCAATTACATCAATTACAAGAACTTTGTAATTGAATCACGGATTAAAATATGCGATACGGAACCAGCTGTCATTTTAAGAATATATCATAATTTATCGAATATCATTTAGACTTTTTGACATCGCAACAAAATTTTGAAAATTTATTTTAAAAAGTTGTAACCAAATACTTTTGGAGTTGGTTCTATATTACATTATTACATCTAATTATTAGTATTAGAATTTTCGAGTAACTGCAATTAAGTGAACAGTATAGCGTCCGTTAAAAAATTTGTAATCAACGTATATCAGATTGATCAATTTTCATTTCGCGATTGCCATAATATTACATCGGAAGAAGGGAGCCTTTCAAGGTTATCATTGCACTCATTTGCAGATTGATGATTATCGGTTACGTTTACGTTGCCATGTTCGCCAGCATCTGGAGAACGCGCCGCGCCACGCCATTGTCGGTCGGCGATTCCGAGTTCGCCCTCCGGTTCTTCCTAATCGTGTTGACAGATGTAGCATGTTGGGCACCGATCATAGCGTTAAAAATTCTCGCCATGATGAAATACCCCGTGCCACGTAAGCAGAAACGCTGATGCGAATTTTCGCGTTCCCACTGACTCACTGCAGCCTCGCCTTTCTTACAATATTTGCTCGATAAATACGAATGCAAAATCTTAAGCTTTATTTTTCTAGCATGCTTTTATCATAAGAAACATAAATGAATAAAATATTTTCTCTTATTTCATTTCTCAAAGAAATTAATATAAAGAATTAAATTCAGATTAATAGCAATTTTAAATTTAAAAGATATTAATAAACGAATAAAATTTATAGCCGATCTGCACGCCTGGATAGTGATTTTTATTTTGCCAGTGAATAGTGCGGCCAATCCATTATTATACACTTTTACCACGCCGAAATTTCGCGAAAGACTTAACGAGGGTTGGTTCGGAAAAATGTGTAGTTACATATCGAGGCAACATTCCAGACAAGGTTTGTGTTCCAATATGAGTAATTGCTTGAATTCTCTACTCATAAAACATTCATTGGTTTTATTGCAGATTCACAGGCATCAGCTGCTACCAATAAAAGCATGATTACCGATAGGAACATGATACAACCCAACTGGAACGAATGTGATGACGACAGAAGGAGTACACCGCCTTTACTCGACTTCAACGATGAAAACATTCGATCCGACAGGCAGGACTGAGATTTAGTAATTTTCATCTATTAATTATATCATGTTTCTATAATAAATATTACATAAAATTCTGACGCTGATATTGCAAAGCCGATAGATTGTAATTATAAATAAACTATAAATCTTCATATCTTATATATCCGTAGTAGATAATAGACGACTAGCTTAGAACTAGCAGTAATGAAATTTTATTATCTGGTGACCATCGAAGAAGGAAATCCTTATGAACGGAAAGACTGCAATGTAATTTGAATTGGTCTCAATTAATTTGGATTACGTCACGCCAAAGAAACTTTCTATAATATGTTACCATGAAAATGTATATTTGTTCACTTCACTTATGTTACCGCGACAGGTATTTCATTTCTACCTTTTTAGAAAAATCTGTCTAATAAGATACTTATTGTTGCTTAAAAATGTACACTATTCTCGTATCTCTTCGGCTCTGCTAATGTCATTTCATTAAAAGTAACTCGGCAAGAAGTTTAGTTTAGATATCGTGCACTTATCCCCGTTTCCTCAGAGATTAGCCGTAAGAAAGGTACCCAGAGGAACGCTCTGTTTCTGAATGTATTGTTTCGCGCATGGGTGATCCCGGCATGCGGATATTTCAATTGTGCGAACTCTGATGGCCCCCGACGGAGTATCCACCCACGAAAGATCGTGCTCGAAAACGTACATAAATTATTTTCCGACGAAGTCGGAAACGCGAAACTGCTCCGAAAAATTTACGACATCGATTCTGATGTACCGGCAAATCATGTTCCACCGATGTGGCACCGTTATGCCGGGTCAGCGCCACTTGTTCCGTATTATTATTGCGAGATGAGAAATTTATCTTCGAACACACGGGCGTGACTTTTTAACGGCTCCGCCGCTGTACACTCTAAAACGGGCACTACATCACTCAAATATACTCGATTAGTCGATGTAAGACTATCGGTCGGCGTGGCCATCCCTTGGGATGACTTATGAAGCGATAATAAATGATAAAGACGAAGAAAGCGAGGATAAGAAATTACTGACAATTAATTCCCATCTTTTTGAGGATCTACATGGTTGTTCTCTTCGCCTTCGTATAATATATTAAATTATCACAATTATTAGAACACACTATCAAAGTAAACGCTCTTCTAATCAAATAATAATTTATAACACTCAAAAATGATAGAAAATTGCCTTATAAATAAATATACAATAAGACATATTGTTTATTAAAATTATATACGACAATCATAGTGCTTTTCTTAAAAAAGAAAATTAATAATGAATAACGATGGTACATGAACAAAAACATATTAAAAAATTTTAAACTGTCGTATTAAACAAAAAGACATCCTAATGCACATAATTTGAAAAAAAAATGCTTCTGCAAAGAGAAACATTGTAAAGCGGAAATTAGAAATAAAGTGAAATAATTATCGTGCTTATTCATACATCCGCTTACACGAGTGAACTTCTCAATAATCCATTAAAACGCGCGGAGATATAAACAGCGAGAGATGCAACGATATCCGACTTCCAACTTTCGGAGGGTTACAGTCGGTCGTAAATCATGCGAACGGCCAAGAAAAATGCATCTCGCGAGCACTCTACGATCTACCGGCACGTGGGTTGGCTCTTACGCGATATAATGTGTAATTTATGGCGGATGGCCAATGGTAAGGTCCCGTTAAGGGGCCTCGATACTTCGCCCGAGACAGACCGCCTTTTAGGACTGACTTTTCTTCCGCCTTAAGCTGCTAAGATTTCTTCGGCTACAATACAATTACGCCACGACGTGGGCGGATATGCGTTATGCGATCGTCCACGAAATCGTCCCGTAATAAAAAGAAAGCAAACATCTCGCTACAACGACGTGGGTAGCTTGGTAGGCAAACCGGCGTGACGCATTGGTGCAAATATTGTTAAATTATCGAGTCATGAACTGAACAAAAGCTGCATGTCATCGTATTCGATGGCTCTTCTCCGAAAAAAAAAATTAATTTTATTTAATTAATCGTACATTTTGTTGCAACTAAATATAAATATTGTCAGAATCGTCATTTATTTCTCGGCAAATTAGCAAATTTCTAATATTAATATTAATATTTTCGACATTTTTTAATTTAGCAGTATTTTAATTGCAACTAATTATAAAACTCTATTTGATATATGTATATGACAAAAGGAATTTTCTAAGGTACGATAACGGCGCCGGGACACCGACCGGAAGGTGGGGAACGTGAAGGAATTTCCAATGAATGTACAATGTATACATACAGTGTCGCATAGCATGAATTGTTATAGCTCTTGGCAATAGACAAGAATATACACACACGCACATACGCACACACACACACACACACACACACACACACACACACACACACANCACACACACACACACACACACACACACACACACACACACACACACACACACACACACACACACACACACACACACGCAACACAAAGCGAAAGCGAACAAGATCGTAACCTTCCGAAGGCCTTCTCGAGAATCGCTTCGGATAAGTACCTGTCAGTAGCATAGAATGCAGAAAAAGGGTGAAACATCCTGCAGGCCTCATTATAAATAATAAATACAACGTATTCGATAAATATCAATCTAATGATATTTTTATTTACAGAAACTGGAGAAATTTGAATGCATTAAGATATGACCTATTTTTTTTTAATTTGGCCATACGAGGTCTCGGTTCTTCAAATTCTGAAAACATTATGACTTAAGAAACATGCAATATAATCTCTGTCTTAAGTAATTATTCAATCGGATTAATTTTTCCAAGCGGAATCGATGGACTGAAAGTAATCGAAGATATATCCGTAGGGCTCAACAATGGAAAGGTCTTGAAAACGTTAATAAAGTCTCGAACAGATCGCTCGCCAATCTACGAAATTGGCCGGCGCGATTCGCAAAGAGTTAAAGACGGCCATCAGACGATCTCCGGCGCGAAATCGATGCGAAAGAGCCGCCCGCGCCACGGATCTTCCTTCCCACAATTATAGGGTATAAAAATTCTTTCGGATTTCAGTCACGCGAGCAAAGGCTGCATTCGGTCCACGGGAAGAAGATTTACGTGCGAGACGGTAATTGGCGCCGGTTCGAATTTTTACAGCGTGGAGAATCTTCGGCTACAGTCTCCCGCGATAAGAGAATATAGCGAATGTTTAAGATAGCGACGTATAGGCTATCAGAGAACGTTTACTCTTACACGCCTGTAAAATTTACGCTCCAATGCGATCATCGGTGACGCTATGCAATAGTGAAAGCCGAATGTGGAGCCTTTCTTTCGTCGTAGTCCATAATTACATTGCGTAATATGTTACATGCACGCCCAATATATCGTATCATATTTTACAATACGAACATTTCAATGGAACATACGAGTCGATATTGATAAGGCTATCAGCAAGCTCGATCAATAATTCGTTTGCCGCGTATATCATTAATTCTCTTTCCGCCTAACTGTACGGACAAATTTTCGAAGGCTTCGAAATTTCATTATCGGCGAGATGTATTTCATGCTGTATACACAAAGAAACTAACGCTAAGATAATAGATTACGTATCTATCCATTCATCTATTCTGCCACATGCATTCGTACGTAATATCCATCGATTTCTCAGAGAATGTTCTGTCGATTTATAAATACGTGCCGGAAGCGCACTCTAATGAACCCTGGTGATCGTCGATCGACGATACTCCTGTCGATCATATTCTTGGGTACCGTACAAAGAATCATTCAAGATCACAGCAATAGTGATGAGACCAACGCGTTCACCTATTACATTCTATTACATGAATTACGTTCATTACGCTCGGGGGATAGTCGACGGCAGGCGAGATTGATAGGAAATAGATGATAATACTATTACTGATCGCCAATATGTAATGATCATATGTACGGTGAATGTATAATAATAAGTTGCAGGTAATTAGGCCACGATAATACTCTTTGGGAAGGGATAATTCATTTATGAGCACAATAATAATATTATAAATTATCTTATCGGTATTGTCATTCATTACATTTTATAAATATTCTAATATAAATATTCTAAATATAAATATTTTATAAATTATCTTATCGGTATTGTCATTCATTACATTTTATAAATATTGTATAAATTTTTTCGTTCATTTTTAATTTATTTTTTGCATTGCAAGGTGGGCAAAAAATAATTATTTCTGGACAAATTGTAGACAATCAAATGTCACATCAATTTTGTAAAAATACATATTTTGAAGCGGCAGCTTTACAGACCTTCGCGTGCGAACGCACATGTGAGTAAACAACGAAAGGGATGGGAGAAAGAAGACAAAAGAGAAACAGGAAAGAGAGGTCGTGAAAAAGCACTACTTGACACGCTCGCCGACATATTAAATAATGCGACAGCTGCGGAATACGCAGCATCGATACCTCGCGCCTGGCACTTCTTTCATATTGTTGCTCGTAAATTATTAACCCAGATCCCCCCGAGGGTCCACTGGACCACTGCATGTTTCTTCTGAGAAGATTCATATTTTTCAAAGTCTTAAGTTTCTTTCTTTGAATTCTGCAATACAACATAACTGCAAGTATTGAAAGTATCAATGAAAGTGCTCCTTATAATTAAAATATTGTAAAACTAATAGTGATCATTAACATCGATAATAAATAGCAAAGCACAAGCTTGAATTTTGATCAAGATTTTCTGACACAGCTTTGTCGTACGGTCTCATTGCGCCTTGTACATACATAATATAATACATGACAAGACGTAGAACGATATTAAATCGCGTCGACTCCAGAGATGGTCCAGCGTTCTCGAGGAGCGATGACGCGAGCCACCGGAATGTCCTGCGTGAGGGACGCATCTGAGTCGAGTATATCGTGTGGCATCGCGTCACGGTGTCACATTGCCATACCTGTCAATTACAAAACTGTTTCTGCGGTCGGCTGCCCGGTAATGAGCATCATGTCGCGACACGGTCATCGACTCGCGTGTTACAAAAATCTCGTGGTGTATGTACACTCACATCCGTGGTCGAACAGCGGTACACGAAAACGCACGCGCGGGGTATTGCTTGAATTTTTGTTATGTATCAAATATAAAATAAGGAGAGTAAAATGAGAAATGGAATAATAATAAAATAAGCGTTTTAATCGGCAAATTAATTTTTTTATCGTAGTCTTATAAAATAATTGCGAAAAAGAGCACGATCTCACTTTGCGCGATATAATATCGCTCTAAATATTCAAACGAATTATTCCGTAATAATTTTTTATCTTAAGTTGCGTTGTGAAATAACTGTAAAACAACGTGGCGTAAACTCGATAAGCTCAAGTGAGGAAATCAGTGTCAAATCACTTCAGGTCGGAATGCATGAGCGGGTCGGTATCCTTGATACCGACGTTCTCCTATCAGCGGCTTATGACTATTAATTAAAAGCGGCAACGCTCGACTCGCGCTTCGGCATTCGCGCGGTCACCGACACGAAAGCAGAAGGCGGGGACTCACATAAACAAGCACGCGGACGGAAATTAATGCGCCGTGCCGGTGCGAAATGCAGCGAAACTATCTGCCATTGCGGATAATTAGTCGGGCGCCGATGCTGGCGCGTAAGGCTGAAGTGGAAAAAAACAGCGCAGTATAGCGATCTCAATTGCGCTTTTCCAACGGAAGTGTTGCAGATAAACGATCGCCGTCGTCGTCGTTGACTCAAAAGCAATAACAGCATCGAGAGTTCAGGCTTTATAAATTTCCTGTATTACAAGAGAAACTCAATATAGATGAGAAGATTTTAGCAAATCTTGCTCTTACAGCATTCTCGCTTTCCAACCTTCGGTCGAAAAGTATTGATTATGAAATCACTTAACATTCAAACTGGAAAGCTATCGCGATGATAAATCCTCGACGATATAAGCGCGGACAACTAAATCTTGTTTAAATATTAATCGAACTTTCTCCTGCGGGAGTGTGAGATTTAATCATTGAGACACCTACGTGTTGAAGACTACAGCATGAAGCTGCGACAAAGGGTAACTTTCGTGTTCGAAGGAAAAAAAAATTCAATTCCGAGTCTCAAGGTCTCTGGATGAAAGGGAAATTGGATAATCCTCGCGTATTCCGCACCATGCCGCAAATGGCAGCGGCGAAATAATGCTGAAATAATAACCGCAGGTGGACCGTAAAGTTTAGCCGATATATGCGCGCGTAAGCTCGCGAAGGAACGCGGCGAGTCGCGCACGATCTCTTTTCTCACGTCGTGGAAACTCGAGGACGCGGCCTCATACTCTTTCGGTCATTAGCTCGTACCCCCGCCTTACGCGCACTTATGTATTATTTGCATCCGACGACGTAAGTCCCGATGGCATGCGTACTCGGCGACTTGCAGTGGCCGTCGCAGAATGCAGCCAGCCGGCGCGATGCATGCGCGCGCGCGAGTGCGTGTACTTTGCGTGGCGCCCGCCGCCCTAATCATCCCCAGCCGGCTCCGCGGCCGGCTCCGTTCTCTGTGCTCTCACTTACCCACTTACTTAACCCACGTAAATTACATCCTTGTAAAAAAAGCCCGGCGGTGAATTAATCTCCCGGCCGGCAAAGCGATTATAACTGGCGTTATAAATATACGCACTGTCGGCCCTCTTGGCGGCCTCTCGGGGAAAAACTATGAAAACGCAGACGTTCGTGGCGATTTCTTCATTATAGATAATAAAGCGTGTCGTAGGATTTCATAATTTTTAACTGATTGATTATTGATTATTGACAGATCAGATTTAGTATCAATAGATACCGTTTTGTAAGTCAGAGATCAAATCAAACTTATTTGTATCGATTTATAATAAAAGACGCGAATTGTTGCTCATTCAAGATCGTCCATTTCATATCTGATTGTAAAAGTTAATAGACTCATAATTAGCAAAAGGAAGCTAATTAATTGGAATCTTTCTTAATTGCGTTCACATAGTTTACCTCATGTTTCGAAAATTCAGATAATTACAGAACCTTAAATCACGTGCAGATGATTTATGATGCTATTGGCTTTGTTCTTCTTCATTCAGTATCGTCAAATTAGCTACAAAAGCCTTCATTGAGATGCGCTTATCAGCTAAACTCCAAGTTATCACGATCTATCTTCACACTTCTAGATTCGCGGTGCTCGTGTAGTTTCTCACTTTTCGTCTCACACACCGAGTCGAACGAGACGCGAACGAGGCTCTCTTACTGACTTAACGGTACCTCCTAAAGAACAGATCATGGCATTGTTCCAGCGGCAGTGCTTTCGCAGTCAAACTCGTTTCGAGTAAATCTCTCGCTAGTCGCGGTACCCTTATACCATCAAGAGAAACGATGAAAATTCTTCCGAAGTAGTTTCGTCACCGTTTAATCTCACGAAGATAATTTTATTATAATATATGAGACATAAAAGAGAGAATAATAATACATACGGAAACTCTGTAACGTAGGAAGCACAAGTGGGTTCGATTATTGTTATCTCGAGGCAACATTTCAATCTCGAAAATATGATTTTGATCATCGTCAATTGAATTAAAATGTAAATGTATACATTTTAAACAGAATAATGCATGAGAAAAAACTTTTACAGAGAATTACAAAGGGGTAGAAAAATTGCTCCGGAGAAAAATTGCTCCGGAGTAATTCCATTACGACCCTTGGAGGTTCAGGGGCTAGAAGGGTCAATCACATTTCTCCGTGACCGTTCCCAGGTCTCCTCTCAAGTATGTAAACGGAAGAAACACTGACGGGCAAAGTGGCTAAAGGTTGCCGCAGTACTTTCACCATCTGGCGCGAGTAAGTTTGGAATGTTAGATTACCATTAGAATGCACCACACCGATATCTTTTGCTTTTAGTGATTGAATTATAAATCGTTTCATTTATTTATTTATTTGTTTCCATATAAATGTTGCGAAAAATTCTTTTATATCATTATTTATACGTATTTTTTTACAAAGCATTTTTTAAACTATTTTTTTAGAAATAATTTCAGAGATATAGTTTGTTTGATATATTATAATTTGAGCTTTTTTTTATTTTCGATATGATTTCTTTTATAAATATGAACGTTATGTAAAAAAATAACTTTTGAACTTAGGACTTTATCAGATTAAACGATATTCGAGTCACAAAGTATTTTTAAAAAGTTCAAAGCCCAAGAAATAGACACCTTTAGAGAACTCCCTCGCTTGTGAAATAAGGGTGGAACACATTAAAATAGAACAACAAATGATGCTTGCGCACGTGTCATCGCGTTGCGAGATGTTTACTGCACTACGTCGTGCGTTTCTGTGAGCGCTGCGTTTAAATTACTCGATAATAGCCGCGCTTAATCCACCGCACGGTTCAGTTACGGCGATTTGTTAGTCGTCCGCGACAGTTACACATGGTCCCGCCCTTAAATCCGACTTTTTACGGCCGCAACGCGGCCAGTAAAATTCATTTGGTCCAACTATTAAATCACCGTTCTATCATGTACCGTAGTTTCGCGGAGTCGGTAAGTCGCGCATAATTTCGCGGCTCGTATAATATAATATTAATGAAGATGTTAATTTCGCGAGAAGAAAGCCCACGCGGGCCTTTCTTCGAGCAGCGGGCCGATGAATTCGTGACAGTCGCCTATCAGCGTTCGCGGACGGCACGACACGCCTAAGTTATTCCCCTTATAATAAGGCCGTGACACATTGGTCCGAGTTTTGTTAAGCCCATTTCTCGGATGCCGATATTAGTCCTTGTCATCCTAGTAATTTGAAGGCGCCATTATCGACAGTTAACGCATTACTATTTTACTCCTCGCGGCATCTCCTTACACGGCGTAAGTTTGAAGAAAAGACTCTTCGGAACGAAATAGCGCGTAGGATACAAATGATCCGCGCGTTCTCGTGGATCGCTTAATAGCTTATCTCTCACCCCGAGTGAGAGATAATCCATTCTAGCGTTTAATTTATTATCGTCTCAATTCCCAAGATTAATTCTTACTAATTCGAAATTAATTCGTGCACTCCTCCGTACGTTCCACCAAAATCGTTAGCAGCTTGTTATACGTTAATGATTAACGACTCCTAACGAGGTACCGTCGAAAAACTAGACGTTAAACAACCGAACTTCTAATCGTGGAACGAGATTTCTTCTACGTGAAATAAGCGTAGGCCTTACTTTCTTTCTGTCTTCTTTAAGACATCCATTTTTCTTCGTCCGGCCGAAGCTAATCGTGTTGTTAAGGAAAGTGATTTATTATAAGAGATTGGCCGGCTACCAGCTGCGTTTATGGGAAATAACGGTACGCTGTGCATTATGCAATCGCGAGATGCGTAACGTCGAAGTAGTTGAGCACTCTCGTGAAGATGCAGCGAGGCACAATATGCGCATAAAGATGAGAAAGGATATGAACTATCGGAGGGAGGGATTAAAGAAGGAAGAGATAGGTGACAGAAGCTCGCTTCTACTTTCCTCGAGGCATAAATTACTCTAGTAATATTTGACCGCGTATCTCGTAGAATACATCTAGCAGTTGTCGACTTCTAGGTCCAATTCACTAAATTTGAAAATATTTATTAAATAGAATTTAATAATTCTTTTTTACACGACAATGCTTTTTGCCATCAAATTTGCGTTAAATGCTTATATTATTTTCGACATATTGAAATGTTATGCTAAGAAAAAATATTTTTAATCATTTATCAATAATTTTAATTAGTCACTAAACTTTTGTAATGTAATAATATTTATAGTGTTACATTACATTTACACATTATTGTAATATATATATATGTATATATAGTGTTTTATTTTTCTTCTATTTGTTCATGATATTCGTGTCGTAGAAGACATTCCTCGTTGTTGATATATTCGAGATTCATTGAAGAAATTACTAAACTTCCTTCTTATATAAACAGTAAATCGCGCGAAAGTCGTCATAATCACGATTACCCGACCGAGAAAAATGAAAAATACCGTCGTCCCGGTTCGATACTCGACTCCGGAGTCGGACTTTCTTAACTACGTCGTGCGTACATATTCATATTCGCGCGAGCCCCGGGATCGCTGACGAGGGGACGTTTGGGGACGCGGATGATAGAATTCGACGCGGATTCCAGTGCCGGACGAAAATAGAGGGGCCGCGCATCGCATCGAGAATACCATCGGTCCGCATGCCATGCAGCCGTGCAGCCGTATGACCACAACGTGACGCGTCGCGTCGCGTCGCGACGCTACGCCGAGTCCGCATAGACGCGGACAATGTGGCTCGCCGCAGAAGAAGGTGACAGCTTAGCGTGCCAGTGAAAGGCACTTGCGTAACGCGGATCCAGAAATGATACACTGGAATGACGGGGCGCGAATTGAATTTCATAGGGTTCTAACGATCCCGCGACGAAAAAAAGTAACGAGCCGAGATGAATTGGAGGAGATGAATTGATCGCTGGCTCTCTTTCTCCCCGCACGCGATAGTCCCGGAAGTGACGTAGCCACTACGAGAAACGCGATCATATTTCGCAAAGTAATATGCAGACATTGAAATATTGCACGTGCAATATGAAAGCAATTATTGTCCGTGGAATTTCTGAGTATATGTGTTGCAAAATTTTGCCTGATTGATTAGAAGAAAAGAGAACCCAATATGTTACTTCGAGAGCGTATTTGAAATGAAATGTGATATCCAATGACTACTCTAGATATAACATTAGCGCGAAATATTATCTGCGATGAAAAGGTCGTAGCGCAGAAAGAAACTGATTTTTGAACTCAATTCTATATGTATAATAGTCCACTTTCTCTCGTTTACATTTTTCACTGTTGTACACTTCAGGATGAATCACGCCATAATTAAAATTCGGTAATAAAGCATCGAAGAGATAAAAAAAAAACATTTTAGTGGATGACTTATCGTCCTAATCTATTAACGCAGTCGCAAGAGAATTATGAAATCCATTGACACCGTGTCTCGATTACGAAATTTAAAATACACCTGTATCCTTGCTTTTCAGATTTGTCCGCTTTTTACTATCCTACATTTCTCTCGACGGAAGCGGAATTGCTGACACAAGGATCAGCCTTATTAGACGGCCATCTAAGGGCAATCTCAAAGCAAATTGGGTTCGGTAATCTCCATAATTGGTGTTTTCCGTTCGGGAAATTAAACTGTTGCACGGAGCTACGATAGCAAATTGAGTTTGATGATTGATGCATACTGATAGATCCAACCAATCATACTCAATCACCGCGGACTGCCAGGGATCGCAACTGCACTATTATATTTCCTGAACGCGATCATTGATACAAAGTACCAGCGGACTCCGGCACTTAGACGTGACCATATGAGACAGAAATACGAGAAGCGGCGCGACGTGGAGGAGTCAAAAGCGACGCGTACGAGCAAAACGAGTTTGTCTGACCGCGCCCTGCTGAAGTAACGATCGCGCCTCGCAGGATTTATGTGCCGCACGATGCTGCGCGTTTGATAAAACGCATGGCATACATGTGCTTTTAATTTCAATCGTGCACTTTTAATTAAACTCTCGCATAATAATCCGTCGGAAAGATCGGACGCGCCTCTCGCGAGACCCGAGCGCATTGAACACGGGCGACTGGAAAAACAATTCAGCAATCCGGCAATGCATCTTTCAGCAACATTAACTACGCGATTTTCTGTGCGTAAAGAAACGAACGTGCCTCTTATAGAATATAATCCCGGATACTTTACGGCGCATTGTCTCTCGTCCGTTCTGTTCCCAGTATCTCTCGTTCTGTACAGCCGCATTGTATCAATTGTATCAACCGCATTAGGAAATCGCGCGAGAACCAGATGGTCCGTGCGAAAGAATGAAAAAGTTCGTAGAGGGACTTTTCCTCTTGACGAATGTCGACAGCTGAGGGACGCGCTCAGCCGCCGCGAATGGTTTTCGAGAGCGAAAAGTTGAAAGGTATGCCCCTATAAATTTACGATTCACCGTTACGCACAGCTTCTAAATTTTACTGCGAAACCCGAGAAGGCCGGCTGAGGCCATCAAAAGTACATTGGATTTAACGATTTCGCTATTATCTCTATCCACCGATATAGAAACCTCGACAATAACTCGTAAAGCATGCATACGCGTTGAGAGAAAGCATCGGTTTATTCTTTCCTCAATCGCGTATTTTTACATCCATTTGTCAATATCAAAGGCATAACTTTCGCAGGAGAAATCGCAAAAACAAAGCATCTACGACTGCAGCAGTCTTGAGTCAATTTCTTTATTTTTTTTAATTTGGGTGAAACTGGAAATATGAAATATTATTTCTGATTAAAAATAATAAAGTAGAAAATTAATTACTTCATTATTATTTTTTCCTCCAGTTACATCTAAAAACAGACAACTTGTTTTATATTAATAAAAAGCGAAAGATATTCTAGCTCTTCTAAAAGCGATATTTCCTACTGATGTAATTGATAGTCATATCTTTTTATTAATATTATAATTAAATCGTAGCTTCTCGTAACTTCTTATAACTCCCCTCATCATGGGATTGTATTTGTAAAAATATCAGTATCAGTAAGCGGTCGCCCTTGTTTTTCTGTGCGTAAATAATCACGATACGTATCGAGATTACTCGAGATACTGGACATTTCTAAGCATGTTAACTGCCAAGGAGCTCGCGACTCTTTCTCTTAAATCGAAAGACGATAATCCATCTAATAGCGTCGTCCAGCCGGGAGAATTCCTTCGGTTTCCGCGCGTAATTATAAATAGAATTGTCGCGACAGCGGATGGCGACGGCGCGGAACCATAAATCGACGCTTTGTGATCTTATGCGCGCGCGTTACGCATTTATCAATCCACGTGGCTATCCGCGATGCGTCCCGTGTCGGGCTAACAGAATGGCGATGGATGTAACATTGAATGCAGCTGGTAATGTCCCGCGGTGATTCTATCGCGGCGCGATCGCGCTTTTGCCAAGTTAATCCATTAACGTCCGGATGTCAGGCGTCCGGGGACTCGGAGTCGCGCCGGTTGCTACGCACGTTGAGCGCCGTGCTACGCGCACAGGACGTTAGGACGTTATCCAAAATCGATCTCGCGGCTAACCAGCTCCCAGCTTGCTCCGGCTGACGTTTTAATGTAATACACGAGTGACAAATTTGCAATGCGTACAGATTCACGATTTATCGCCGCCGCGAATACACGATGCGACGTTCCTCAACCTGAATGCAAATGCGCTCGGGGGAAGTTCTTCAACTTCTACGTATTATCAGTCCAGGAAGAACTAAGATACACGTACGTTCCATAAGTCATTCTATAAATATATCCTTTTATAATACAAGACGCAAATATCTTGCAATAGGCTGTATATCTCGTATCAGAATGCAAACCGTCACAGATAGTGATGAATTAAGTCAACAAATAACATGACAATTATCGCGTCATTATTATCCAACAATGACTCGCCATCATTTGTACTCGTAGCCGGATATAATTATGGTTAATTCACCAACCGCGAGAAGTTGACACGAGACGCCGGGAATGAACGTTGTCGCTTTAATTCTAACGAAAGTGAAGCCGACTGCCTTGGTGTCGACCGAATAGTCAATCAGCTTTCTTAACTTTCTCCTAATTTGAGAATCAACGTGCAGCCGCGTTTGCATATCATATAGACGACACATAATAGTGTCATTGTCATGTGGTTTTCTCTACATCTCGATAAATATTTCACTCTGTACTATACATATATCGCACAGGAACAAAATAAAAGTACAGGTGTCAAATGGGAACTTCCTTTAAAAAAATGGGAAAAATAATTCAACATACCTTTGTATAATTGTAACTAAAATTGTACGTTATTTTAAACTAGTTTTCATAGTGAGATCTATATCTCACATAGCTAATAGCATTCCAAGTCATACAATTTAATTTTCAAATTGTCACAATAAAGTGCACTTGCGATAGAATTGCGTCAGAATTGCGTTAGAATTGCGTGATGAACAATTTTCGCATACACGTATAATTATAGAGCGATGCTGGCTATTTTATGATTTCTATGCCGCTCTGTCAATTGTAGGCACGCGATATATATCTATATATTACGTTTCTAGTTAGAATGTGATCATGCGATATCGCGAACGGTCAACGACCTCTCGCCGATTGCCGAGCGAGTCTAATTTCCTTCAGATTTCACCGCAGTTTCATTTTTATTAGTCCGAATTACAAGCCGTAATCTGGTTGATATCTTCAAATTGTAGTGTAAGTGTCGTCCCGTACAGCGTAATGCGACTAAACTTTTCTCTAATTAATATGCACGTCGCTCAGAGTACGTAGTTGCGTTACCAGATGTGACTCCTTTCACGCACGAAACGAGGGCAAACGACCAACGAAACAGCATTAAAAATGGCACTCTTTGTGAGAAAACACTCCGCTAAGAAATAGACCAATTAAAACATGTCGCAATCTAGGTTTATTGTCGCATTTCTAATTCTAAAAAAAAGATAAAGAGTTACTTGAATCAGGATTAAAGTAAACGGACGAAAGTAGATGTTAGTGAAACCGGCAGTTACCGTAATATTTTGCCATAATTTTGAGAATATCTTGAAAAAACAGTCAACGCGAACGAATTGGCTGTTTCTCTCATTGTAAGCAATTGCTTGCTGAACCCGGTTCCTTTATCCGTGCAACTTTCCCCATTGTCAGTTCGATCGATTATTGTCATTGCGATACGGTAACGAGATAGACTGCGCAATGTTCACTTTCGTTTCGAACAATGCCTTATTGTGCGAAAAATATTTACGAAGTACAAAAAAGAGAACATAAGTTTTATAAGTGAAAAATAATTTCGTAATTATATATTTAAATCAATAACAATTTATAATGAATAATAAAGACGAGAATGTAATTGTAAGAAAGTTATGAGAACCCCGAAGTCAAGTTTCTTCGAAAAATTTTATTTGTTTTCTATCTGTATGTGTGTTGTTAAAAACTGTGTCGTTAAAGGTGAGAATAATATCGTGTATAAGAGTTCGCTGCAAGCGTGAAGTTCGAAATACTAAAAAGGCTAGTGGTCTACTTGTTCATTTACTACTTCGGAAGAAGTGAAAGCTAATCGTAATCATTGTTCCGTCAATTGACGTAACAGTATGTTGAATGAAAGACAAGCGGAAATTAAAATGTACGAGCACGTTCGTAATCACTGAACGTAAACAAATTCCAAAAAGATTAAGTTATTCGATTACAACGAATATCCAATACTGAGTACAGTACCTACAAGAAATGAAATTCACATTTTAGATGCTTTAGATTTTCAATTAATAATCACACAAGAATCTACGTCTTATTATTAGATAAGTTTTATTACTTAACAAAACGCAGAAATTTTATGGCGATCCTGGGAAAAGTTTCTTCCAGTATTTTAAACCAACACGCTTAAATCAACAGACTTGAGTCTCAACAAAGAAGTTTGAGCTCCGCGTATTATCGTAACTGCTTTTCTTCGCGGGGAAACTTCCGCAATACAACGACAACGTGTTAAAGTTTTCATCCGGACGGAAAAACCTGGCGCACGTATCCCTATGCAGCACAGGCACAGCTCGCCTCGTCTTATCCCGCAATTACCGGCGTAAATTATGCCGCAAGTTACCGAGAATATTTCACGCCGTTGACGGTAAACCTTGCGTTAACGCCGTCTCGCTCGTCCGCGTGAATTTACGAGCGATGTTGCTTGCGGCGCGCGATGCGCGCCGCTTTTTCGCGGGCCGCCGTTTGGATATCTCATGATAGCCATGATCTATCTAAATGAGTACGCGTTATGGTACTACACGATGTCGTCTCCCATCCCGGTGCTATCTTTGTTCCTTTAACCCCTGGCATCATGGAAAGTTTCCAATATTATCTCATAAATAGGTACGTCTCTTTTCATTATTTATCAAATCGATGTTGAAATTCGAAGGAGTATGAAATATGATTGAAACTCTATTAATTAAGAGATGTTATATTCTTTTTAGAGAAACGCTCGGTTACGATTCGTGTACATACACATATTACCGGAATGCAGACATAAAATGTCCAATTTGCAACGCAACATTTAATGTTTAAGGATTACATATATCTTCAAGCCTATTAGAATCGCGCGAAAACACGCAATAAGTGTGTCATATCTCCTTTTCATATAAATAAAAATGTCAAGTCGCGAAATAGATGATACAACCGCAGAACTTGTTCGCCACGGTATTAACGGAATTAACGCACGCAGTAATATACGCATTCCAAACTTAAATGTCGCTAAATCGTCGAGAATCAATCGTCGCGTAATCGATTCGCGACGAGTATATTTCCGCATTCTACGCAGGCTACATTTCAGTTACCGAACGACCGCCGTTCGGTATTATACTTCCTCGTTATGGTAAAACGGAAAAGAGACGAAACAGAGATATTGTTAGCGCTATCTTGGAAGAAAACGACGAGAAAGAGAGAGAAAGAGAGAGAGAGAGAGAGAGAGAGAGAGAGAGAGAGAGAGAGAGAGAAAGAGAAGAGGCGGTCAAATAGGATTCGCCGGTTTACCGTCCTGTTGCAACGAGCAAAAACACTTCAGTCGCGGTTAAGCGTAATCGGTATCGTGTCGCGCGAACGGAGATTAAGATACCAAAAGTAGGTGACCGGCCAAACCAGCCAAGACCATCGATATGCTCGATATAGCCGTTAGCTTACTGGACGTAGGTGTATACTCTACGGTTATCCACGTGTGGATCAAGTTTTTCTGTCTCGCGGTATAGACAATCTATTGCAAGTATCTTGGTGAAGGCGACTCTGCGAAAGCTTCCTCCTGAATCAGTTTTAAGATTACGAGAGACGACAATATTACATTATACTGTCGCGTTCTAAGGATTTATCTTGAAATTATCATATCCGCTTGCCACAAGCCTTCTTACTGATCAATCTAGAATCTTGACATTGAATCTAATTATTGACGAACCATAAAGATTATATATGATTCAAACAACGTATATTAAGTACTGCCTCGTACACTATAATTCTGACGCTTTTATTTTAATTACTTTCAAACTATTTTTCAATTTATAAATATTGATAGTTACTTATTAATAAAATAAAAAATCTCTCAAGTTAATTTATTATTATTTATTACTATGTAATATTATTTATCAATATGTGTCAATTAGAAGAATACGCCACTTATCATGTGTGATACATTACATGTGGACGTGAAGATATAAACAACATTGATAAAAAATATTACAGGAATAACTCAGCAGCCGGCGATGCTCCAGTTTTCTATCCATCATTAACCGTCAAGAATTTAAGCCATCTGATAGAGATTTTTGTTATAGCTAAGGAAACATACATCCGGTAGAACAAGTCGAGGCTCGATTCAAGTTATGTCTTAAACGTCACGATGAACTCGCACGGATCAATGGCCGCTACTCAACTGTATGGATATTATATTAATCAGAGTTTCATGGGAGAGAGGCAAGAATAGAGAGAAACTGAACTCTTGATCAAACTCTATTAATTTGTGCGCGAAGTATAGATATTTTATAAGATTTCGACCAATTCCAAAGCAGAGACTTCAATATTTTATCACAAGAATTTCAATTTCAAAGCGAAAAATAAATTTCTTAATGAAATAATTATAAACTAAAAATATTCTATTTTTATTGTGATAAAAAGGAACGTAGAAAATGCTGCTAGTTTTGACAATTTTACAAGTAAATTTTGCAATTAATAAAATGAAAAAAATTGTAATTATTTCTCTTTATCTCATTATCTTTTATTATATATTTATTTTATCAAGTGGGACTCATACAGGGTGTTATTATTATTCTTTGTGTATAACGTAATACTACGAAGATTGCGCAAGATTGATCTTCGAGCTAACTGCCGAGGTCATTCACATTCGATGTGGATGTCATTGATAATCTATAAACACAAATTGCCGTGACATCGACGGCAGTGATCTAGGCCTTGGCTGATCTGCAGAACTAGTTCCTGCCTCTACCCGCGCCTGGATAGAGAATCTCGAGGAATGGCGCGTAGGACGGCGATTGTTTAGCGGCGTTTCGGGCTCGGCCACGGACGCCATTGTAACGGACTGTAACGCCCGTATGTCTGCGACTTCACCACTATGGAATGCACTGTACCATTTACGTGTGCTCGACTAGAAGATTGCCTGTGTCTATATTGGCAATAATCCATTCTACCCGAACACCTGAACCGGTCGACGATTAGAGAACGATTACGAAACACTCGAATGGGCACAGTAGTCATCATTATAGATGAGATCAGATCTAGTTGGTACGCTGCAGTAATAGCTCTGTTGTTTGTCAATCGAGTGCAATATTAATCATGTGGTACGAAGCTAATTGTACAGTGATAATTTACAGCATTTTGAAAGATATTATAAAAACGTTGCATGTATTATAAACGTATAAAAAAAAGAAACACAGTTTTGTTAAAATTTTTAATACGCGAGATACCCCTTTAGTTTTAACATGACAGCATATTAAATTCGTTTTGAATTATTTAGGACTTAATGCAAACTGTTTATAAAAAAGTATACTAAAGAAATTAAAAGAAAAAGATGTTTGTACTTTCTCTGCAGCCAACAATAATATTCTTCAATATTTTTATGCAACTTGAGTATTCGATGAATAAGTTCCCTTCGGTAGTTTCACCAATTCATACAGCTCGATTTGCCTCATTCGGAAACGACCCGACCTTTCTTTCTCCGCGTGGTTTTACGCAGTTCTTGCTGCGTAATGCTTGTAAAACGACGAGGATGATAATCGATAGATGAATAAAACAATATGATAAATATCGGGCGTTCGATCGTTCGTCTCGGACGAACGAGTCTGCTCTAGATACCGTCCAAGAAGCTTCAGCCTATAAATACTTTTACTTCACGCGCCGTATCGCGGTCTCGTTCTGTTAAATTGCGTGCAAAAAAAAACGTCCGTGATACTCTTCTTCAATCAGAATGATAATTTCCGCGAAGGACCGAGCGATAAAGTTTCACGTCGAACGAGACTTTTCGCGGCCATGTCGTAAAATATCAGCAATATTGCGTCGTTTTCAACGGTTACCGGTTCTCGTCGAATTTATTAAGTCTAAATTTATGTCGATATAAAAATAAACTACATTTAAAACAATTCAAATTAATACAATAGTCGAATTCACACACAAAATCCATTAAATAGTTATATATTTTCGACAACTGTATTTTTTTATCTTCAGAGTCGTAAAAATAAAATAGATTTCGGATTTCTGCATCTTTCACAACGTATACATATTTGCAGATGTTGATTACGTAATCGTGTAAAAAAATATCGATTGATTCTATCTTCCATTATTCTTTGAAAAAAATAAAAATGTATAGTGTATTACAATATAAAGATGCACCGTCGTCGATCACGAATCATCGCGCAATTCTCTAACCAAAATAGGACCGAGAATACGATCGTTCGGGTCGTAAAGCATCGATCACCGATTCGCAGAGGCGGCACGATCCGAGTCTTACATTTTCCCTGACGCTTGTAATGGTTCAATTACGACGCGATTGCGTTAGCTGCAACGGCGCACATTTGTGGCCTCGTATGCCCTTACGAGGAATGCGTAATCAGCACGAATCGCCACATCTATGCCGTGAATTATTGACTATTAATCAAATGCGAATTATTGCAGAGAAAAATCAGTATAATAGCTCTATCGAATAAACTGAAGCGTAATTTGCATGTCTCTCGCAACAAACATACCACATATGGAACTAGCTGCGGAAGTACATTGTGCTATTGAAATATTTAGCTAATGTATTATTTAACTGTATGATTTAATCGTATCAACGTGTCATGTTTCATGATATAAACAAACTAAAAGTATATTTAATTAAATAAGTAAACGTTACTTTTTTACTCAATAACGGCGTTATATGTAGTTACGTGTGTAATGTAAATTACAAGTGCGAAAATAGATTTATAAGCTTGTAGTTATATAGCTTGTAAATTTTTAATTTTGTTGGCTGTGCCTAGACATTTTGTGAACATACGTAGATTTTATGACATCTTTTTCGCTGCGGGTATTCGTGACGGCCAATAATAAATTTAATGGCCAGCCTTTTCCTCACGTAAACCAAACCATTCCAAGTGGCTCCAATCAACGTTCGTTCGTTCGTAATATCCGCGATGGAATCGCGCGTGTATTGTAAAAGGAAAATCGCGCGGTATTCAAACAACTCTAATTATGTAAAGTAGATACTTAAACTAGATTTACAAGGAGATACCTTACGGCAAAATTGCGCGAACACGGAATCCTTTCGAACAATACGACGAACCGATCGCGTTTATCGATCTATTCGATCGCGCCGTATCTGTCACAATATTTAAATCAGAATATTTAATATTGAATTTAAATTAAAAATAATCCATACTGTTAATTTAAAATATAAAATTATATTGCTTTATTCCAAAAGAAATTTTATATCACTAGTCTTAGAAGCTCAGATATAATATTTTCCTTTCTTTATTCAAGGCAAAATCGCTTTTGACGGAACGAAACTACGTGGCACCAGTCCTATTAAGAACATTTTTATTATCTCTTTCTTCAGGTATAAGTGTAGAAAATTCATTATGGCTAACGAGAGAAACATTTCGAGGAACACAATATCGGGCGACATCAATTCATCACTCAAGCGCTGACGAAAATAACCGGTAGAGGTGAGCACTATTAGGCGATACGAATTGCGACAATTTCGAATATCATGTTGATGCATCACGCCATTCCATCATTGAGAATGGACACGGCGTCGACGGCGTTGTCGCTGGTCGTCGCACCTCTCTCCCTATCCTACCGCGCGTATTTTCCTCGCGAGAGCGAGCGGCGAGGCAGAGAGGAAGATAGACAGAGAAGGTGTATCAGCTGCATGCTGTACTAATCTCTCATTCCGTGTTTTCTGGCCTAGGGATCACCGATCGAGCGGAGCAACGGGTGTCTCAGGAAAAATGGTTACCAGCATGCCCTAGTCCAGGTCAAGATGGAACCTCTCCTAGCGAGAGAAAGAGAGCGAGATGACGAGCAAACGCAAGATTGCAAGAGGCTCGAGAAGGAGGAAGAGAAAGAGAGAGACGGGTAGAGCGAGCAAGACGAAGAAACAAAATACGTTCTCTTGGCACTGCGGCAAGGCGGATGCTGTAGGGACGTGAGATTCTTGGCAACCGGGCGGAGTTGCCTGCTAACTCCGTACCACCATAAGGATCGCGGTCGTTGGATGTTTATATTCGTGATAGTGCCTCTCTCTGTCCCCAAATAACCGACCGAATGGCGACCAATTCTCGTGCCGGTACGACATATTGGGCGCCTCCGAATAGCGACTCCAAATAGCGGGCACCCGCGCGCGGCACCGCGCTCGTTGAGAGAAAGAAATATGGTCGCGTTGCGGCGGCGAAGGCGCGGTTTGTACCTCGCCGGGTATGATCGGCGCTGGTACAGGCTAATATCTCTGGGATGCCCAGAGAACCGCTGCGGCGCGCCTTAATCGCTAGAGTGGTAGAGATTTTACGGCCGTTTCTGTCCGGTTTGCCACCCGATGTCGCGGAAAATGCGGGCTGCGACGTGAGTAAGTTAGCGTGCCGGTTCTCCTCTTCGCTTTTTCTCTCTTTTCCCTCCTCCTCCTCTCTGCGCGATGCCCGCGAGCGAGAATTTATCGCGCGATCTCCGCAGGACTAGCCTCTAGTGCCAACCATCATCCCTCGTGCCCGCAATCATCTCGTGGGGCCATTCCCATAAAGATTCGTTAAAGTTAACTGGGGCTTAACCAACCTCCCGCCTCTTTCCAGTTCTGTCTCTAAAAAGAGTCGACGAGTGGGTTAAAGTCCGTTAGCTTTAACTATTATTTATGGAAATGATGCTTACGAAAGTATTCGATTTCTTCTTCATATAGAATATTACGGAAGACTGATGCGCTGCGGAAGGTAGCGTAAAAGCGGCGGTACAAGTCGGTCAAGAATATGCCTCTCTTGCAATTATAAAATTATAGAACATTAACAAACAATCTGTATAATCAAATGCACGTACATGAGAATTCATTTGAATAATAGAGGTAGAAGAATCGAGTAATCCCAGCTCTAATTTCCTTGAGTTTCTCCCAAAATTTCTAATAAAATAAAAACTGTTTCTCTATCACTTTGTAATCTCAAATAAATCATTTTTATTGTTCTTTGTTTTGCTTTATATTATGAAATGCATAGATATGAGAGCTCATATATGATAAAATGGCAATGAAAATTATATACTTTAGATTATAAAATTACTTCAGAAAGATCCATGTATTAAGATTGAAACATAGATCGATTCAATTATATATGACCTAAGATTGTTTCTAATTAACTTTTCTTTTATCTCAAAATTAAAATCCAAAGTAGGATAAGTGGATACTGTAGACTTTTACAATACGAAAATTATTCTCAGCAAATATAGCGAAAGAATTGGCGAAGGAAAATCCAATTATACTCGCGGTGGAGCATTCTACAGTATCAATTTAGCAATTGATAAACACCGCTGGCTCAAGTAGAGAAACGCGTAATTCTTGTATCATGAAAATGGGAGAATGGCTGATCTACTGTCAGGTGCAATACCTACTTTTAGCATCACAATGAACTCGCAGAAAATTACAGGAATTATTCATCCCTGGCATACCAGAGTCAGTATGCTGTATAGCGCGTAAGTGAAAGCGATGCGTGGCGATTTCTCGGAGTAAACATTAATTTCTTGACAAGCTAATAATTCCAGCAGGCTCGTACCGCCGCTGTGGCGTTTCCCCGTCCAGCTTCTGGCTTGTATTTTCACTGCAAAAGATCGGCGGAAACAACGAGCCTGTTTATCTCGCGAAATAGTTGACGCTGCTTTCGGCAGCGCGATAAATCCTTCCGTCGCGGTCAGATACACACGTCACGTGCTATAAATACTTAAAGGTGCATTTGCGCACAGACGATCGGTTGATGGCGTTCAAAGCTTCTTTGTACGCGGATCCTACGCTGCGAAGTTATAATTTTATTAGCCAAACGCCTGGCATCGCGAAAAGGTAAAGGTATACCTATCTGCTTGAGGGGGAGTATGTTAAAAACGTTCTATCGCCGGGCAACGTGATCGAAATCTCTCATCTACCGTCGTCGAGCACAATGTCTCGCACTCTAGCGATAAAGATGATGAATGAAGGGATGTCGCGCGAAAAGTGTATCAAAAAATGATAGCGCCGTTATACGAATTAATTTATATCAATGTCGAGATAAAATTAACTAAAATTACAAAGCGACGTGGTTCATTTAAATCGAGTAAACCGATACTGAGCGATTATTCATTAGACACCCATGTGTTATTCGGCAATCTTAAGTAAGGCAAACATTTATCAACGAGGGCCTGAAGAAGAATTAAAAACGAGCAGGGCGGATGCCGCGCAACGAAGCGGAAACGAGGCACGCGGTTCAGAGATTTGAGGGAGAGTCAGCAGGTGCGCGTGGGCGAATATGTCAAACGTCGAAAAGCGTTAGAGAATTTCGTCCGCGAGCTTGACGTTGCGTGTCGGCTATGAGCCGCCGGAGATCCGAGAGGCTCGTAGTCTTCGGTGCCGGAGCGCCGAGCTCGCGGCCCGCGTGGATCCGTTCCAAAGTAAAGCTGACCAGCATTCATCACGTTTGGATTATTCGCCCGGCATTTCGTCTCTCGCCTCGTCTCCTTGCTAAATTTATGTGCCGGCGATCATTACGCCCGCTGCCCACTCTATCGGTTAATTCGTCGTGCTTGCGTGCCCGCCCCGGCAACGGAATGGACTTGCGATCAGCGCGATAATGTTGTTACGTTCTCGCTGTCGCTGTCATCGACACTTATTTGAAATGCTTGCATTCTCATCGTAATAGAATAATACCGACTTTTTCAATCATTCGTAATATAAGCTCGTAGAAATCCAACGAGAAATATTTTTCGCTGTGGAACCACATACACTAACCGCTATTAAAATGTATCTATAACGGTCTGATATCGTAATCAGGATCCGTTCTTCCGCGTATGAAATAAATTCCGATCGATGGACTGTAGAAAATAAATCATCGTGAACGAATGGCGTTGGTTTACTACAGGCAACCTTGGCGCAGGAACCCGGAGGCTGCGGTGCGTCTTCGGTTACCAACCTCGAATGTTTGTTTATTCACCTCTTTTGTCATATTAGTGTTCGCATGAGATGACTAGTTAACGCTCAGGTTTATTATAATTTACTTATTTCATATTTACTGATTTAATATTAAATTACCGCCTAAAATAATAATTAAACAGTAGAAAGTTAAACGTTAATTAATTAATTATTGATTATATTATTTATTTCATTTCCGACCTTTAAGAAATACTGTAATAGTCGTTGTAGCGATAATTTAATGAATAAATCAAATCGATAACCGTATCACGCGAGTAAAACTTGATTCCATTTTCTTCGCATGCAATTTTAAACGATCGTAAGGTAAATATCATGTGCGAAAAACGTTTTACTTGCCACCTTTACGTAATCATCCGTGCAGACGATTATGGCACGCATCTACCTGCCTGGTTAAATCAAAATGCCGTACGTTTAGCTGTATCGATCAAAGTTATGCGGCGAGTTTGAAAAAATATGCAACGTTACGTTCTTACATAACTTTCAGAAAAGTTTACATAACGGTCACCATAAGTTGGCGACACATCACGATACCGCGACAGGAAATTAGTTTTAGTTCATACTGCCTTCACGTGAGATAATCTCTCGTGACTCGCGCATTCGATTTTCAACTCTTACGTCAATCTCTGCTGTTATCTTACCGATATAGAGACCATATTTTGCACTTTACGCATTGATAAGCACATACGAAACAGCAGATCAGATAAAGATCTTGTAAAGGTATTAATTCATACGCCGCGTGTTTAAACATGTCTATCTGAGATTCTGAATATCATTTATCTCTTTACCTAATGATCACATCCTTATTTCGGATATATTTTTATACATAATCTTTTTTCCAATCCCTTCCGCAAAAATTGCCCAAAATCACGCAAGAAGATATCAACTGATGAACTTGATTACACGATAAACGTGCCGGAAAGATCGTGCAACGACAAAATTGCCGATATGTCGGCCCCGTGGAATGTTAATAAGCCTGTGAGTAGCCTTCTTGGCAATACAATGTCCTCGACCACACATTCCGGATGTATCGTAAGTCGCCGTTACTAACCGCGAAACACGTGCGGGTGTAGCTTTCAGCAAGCGACTCGAGTAAATAGCGGATGATTGCCGGTACAGAACATACACAGTGCACATCAAAAGTCGTCTACTTTCTACTTTGTTACATGTCTACTTTGTTACAGATTTCTTAAAGGAATTTAAGGTCACTGCCTGTGGAGGAAATTCGATCGAGTGCTGTTTTGTTAACAAATTTTTAATTTTCAATTTAAAATATATTAATGCCTTAAAATAAAATCAAAATAAGATCTAGTCTAAATTAAATAAAAAATAGAATTTCACTTTTAATTTTAATTCTTGAAAATCAATTTGCGAAAATCAATTTTATATATAAAATATTATAGTATTCTTAATATTAAAAATAAATGACATTAATTTGACTTGTGTATCTGTAGTTGAGAAAATATACGCGATTTTTATAGCGCACTTGATACAATGGCAAATTCCTAGACAACTGCGCTGATAAAAGATAAAACATTTAGCGACAAACAACTGTACGTTTCTTTCAATGTACATTTATTAATCATTTTGACGTAATTGTCTCTAAGTTTTTATAATCAATATAAAATATGCAAGTAATATTATGTTAAATATAAATTTCGTGCGTTTAATTTTTAATAAATAAGAAGGATAAATGAATTTTAGCTTTAAAATTATGAAAAAATATGAAGCTAAAAGGAATTTAGAATTTCCCGTTTAAAAATCATCCATTGGACGGAATAAAAACAAGTGTAAATAAGGTATGACAGGAACAGCGCACTTTGCAAAGTAAACGTCTGGAAAGAATTCCATTCTTTCGAACATCCTTCAGACATTCCTTTAAACGTCTTTCTGTTATCTTTCGCAATGTTTGGGTTACAAGTATTTTTTTTAAATTTTCATAAATAGCAGCAGACATAATTCGAATTGTTAACATGTTTCACCAAAGATTTAAATATCAAAGCAGTGCAATAGTTTATCGATTTCTTTTTTATTTCTGTTCAAGGTGATAGCAATGTGGGTCGATATATTAATAAGTAAAAGTCTAACATCATACGATGCAATTCAATTGCCTGTTAAACGGTACTTTCCTTGTTTCATTTCAAATGACGCCGATAAAGAAGCATGATATCTTCAGTCGTTTTGCTACCAGAACAACTTCAAAGACGTGAAAGCAAGTACGTAAATTTGCATGCATGATTCTACAAGGTTAGTCTCGACATTGTTGCCGATTTGCGTACGCATGTTTCTCTAATATTAGAAAATATCCTTGTACATGTCATAAATATGATCTAATCTTTAATCTTGAGATCTGTATACAATTTCATTATTATCGCGACCGTGTACATGTATGAGTAAAATTTTAGAATAAAATGTCATTGTGATTATGATAAAAAATACGCATATGAAATTGTGAATTCTTAATTTTGTAAATTTAATAATTTAATAAATATACATGTATAATAAGAATATTAAAACATAAAATAATACTTGAGAGTACAGATATTTTTTATGGAATTACATAAGATTCAGAATTTAAAAAGATGGCAAATTATTATCTTAATGATGAATTTTTTTTAATAGTGCGTCGAGTTTTTGCGCATACATTTCGCGCAAAATGTAACAAATTTATTTTTTAATTATCCTGAAGAAAAAAAATTATCTAGCAGAGCGTGGTTTCGATCCACGGACCTCTGGGTTATGGGCCCAGCACGCTTCCACTGCGCCACTCTGCTTGTTGCATGAACCCTTCTAAAGAACAGAATAGTAGTGAAACACTCGTAATGACCTATTGGAAAATAGAAATAAAAAATCATTTGCTTTCAACACTTTAATTGTGAATATCGTTATTATATTAAATGCTGTAATTAATCGAAAAAAGTTAACTTTTCGCAATAAAATAATTAACGGGTTGCCAGTTAAAATCACCCTTGCTGTTATTCACCCTTTGCAGGGCTGTTTCCACAAGCAGAGTGGCGCAGTGGAAGCGTGCTGGGCCCATAACCCAGAGGTCCGTGGATCGAAACCACGCTCTGCTAGATAATTTTTTTTTCTTCAAGATAATTATAAAAAAATTTCGTTACATTTTAGTACATAAAAAAATTAAAAATCTGAGAAACTAATAAATAATGTGAATAAACGCAGTCTACTAAATTGAGTATTCACAATTTTATACGTGTATTTTTGATCATAATCACAATGATATTTTATTCTAAAGTTTTACTCATACTTCTGGTACATGTACATACACGGTCGCTGTAATAATGAAATTGTATACAGATCTCAAGATTAAAGATTAGATCATATTTATGAGTAATGCAAGATTTAAACTTACAATGCAAAAGATGTACATCTCTTTTCATATATGTAGGATTCCTCGAATTAGAGTTTCTTTTTATGATATTAGAGTATATGTATATGTGTTTCACGTCGCGTAATATCACAGCTGCCGCGACTTAAAAATTCGAAATTAAAAGAGAGCGTGCGCGATAGCTGTGTCCTAAAGTCCCGTAACCCCGTTAGCAATCGCGTACACGCGTGTGCACGACATCAAAGTGCGAATGGCCGTGGATGCCATTCTTTCGTCATTGTCGCTCCGAGAAGGAATCGAGACGACGAGAGTTCAGGAGTTCACCGGAGTTCACAGACATAAATTCGGTGGGTGTCGTGCCCGCCGCGGAGCCCGATCGATGTCGCGCATCCTTCCCTCTTTCCTTAACACCACCAATGTTGGTTAACTGTAAAACTTAATTTTAACTTGAATCTTTGCCTCTTCCCAGAACTAGAATTAGTGGTAGGCGAGGAGCAAGTTACAATTAAAGTTAACCAACGTTGATGAAATCGGCTGTTGGGCGCTCACGTAACTGGCATTTTCTGCTTACTTCTATTACTACGTAAACGAATTTCTCGGCTGTACTTTCTCCCGTTAATTATCGATTAACCGGTTGCAATCTGGTTAAGTAATGGCAAATCAATTTGACTTGATACCGACTTGCTTGATATTTTCCTGCACTTTATTCGCGCGTTCCGCGAGATCATCCGATTTTGTAGTAAACCTGATTGCGCGACGTTCCCCGATGGTATCGTAGCCCTTATATGTGGATGTACGGAGCATTTTTTTGTTGGTTTTTTTTTTGGTATGTGAACGACATGGTGTTGTCGCGCAACAGCGCGATGTCGCATAAATCATACGTAAATAGAAATGAAAAGAGGCAAAATAGAGAGAAAGCGAATGGCCGGCGTCACGCGAGCGGACGCGTGCAATCATCGTCGTAACAATAGCGCCTGGCTTACAAGGCGCGTGAATTCATGGCACTCGTTCGTCGCATCTAGTTTTCTAAGGCGGAATATCAACGCGATTGGATGTGTACGTGCGACAGTGGCTCGTAAAAGTGCGCTTTACACGTGCGAGCGAAACGGCGAACGAGCGGACGTATGTTCGTGGCGAGGAGGTTCGCATCTTATTGCGAGGGAACTACCTTCGTCAATAATCTATCCGCCCACGCGTTATTCAAGGACCCGTCGATTATGTCTGATTCGAATATTGAATCGAGAGGTATTCAAGTGTTGGTACACTCGAAGAATAACAATGATGAAACTAACTGAGTAATACGTATCTGTCATCATTATTTGTTATTGTTTCATTATTATTACGATTCAACATTTCTACATCGTCACGTCAGTTTCGTACGTCGTCGAATTGATACTTAAAATCTTCAGACTTTGGATTCCGCGATTTGCATTGAAAGTATCTATATAGCAGGCTGCTATAAAGTCGGTCGAAGCTTAAAGCGTGCATCGAGCACCCGAGAGATCGACGCTGGGCGATCGGAGCCGCTTTGTGGGTACAAATAAACATCTCGAGCGATCCAGGTGCGCTTCCCTTTTAAGATCTGGGATCTGAGACTAGCTCCCAACATACATGCCAGCCATCGTGGCATGCGGTTGCCGCTACGGTACCACTTCGTTAACACTAATCGTGAAGCCCGTGCCATACCTTTTACAAATTTTTAATCGCTTTCCGCGTGCACATGAATTATGTTCTTTAAAAACATCTGCAATTTTTTTTTTAATTCATTTCAAAAGAAATTGCACCAATTTGCAATTAAATTTACACACATCAAAATATTGCGTAAAATATGTAGTAATGATTTGTAACAATTAACAATTGATTTTATAAAACAGTATTTTAATGGAAAGATTAATAAATATATTGTACGTCATATTCCCGATTTGAAAATTATAAATTAATGTTATATAAATTCTCTAATTTTTGTAATTTTCTTTTACTGCTACTTACAATATCCAAAACATTTTGCAGAAACTAAAACATGGGTTCACGTTATTTCTCTCATCGTGATATATAAATTAAGATAATCATAATTATCAGAAATTTACGTTATAAAAATATTCTGGAAGACTAAATTTTGACTATATCCTATACAATTTCAGTCTCTTAAATTTGTATAAATCACTGCAAAATATATCTTTCTCAAAAACAAATATTTTCCTTTGCACCATTAATTATCAAAAATGTTTACGTTATAAAGGTGTTCCATACGATTGAAATACTGCGACAACTAGGTTCTCGATACAATCTCGACTTCATGAAGAGATCTGCGCAGATCACTGCTGTAGATCACCGCGAAATGCCGAATAGGCCGCATAAAGCGTAACAAAGTAAGGCGGTTGCGACCGCGGCGGGCCGGTGACTCCCCCGATGCAGTTCCTGGTGATGTCTGACTAAGCGTTCTATTTTGATTCGCACTCGCGGAGGCCGCGTGACTAATCCACCGCGCGCATACATCAACGCAGATGGAACTCATCCGAGAATGTCGCGTTTCGAGATTTGGATTAGTAGGCGAGGGGAGCGCACTCTCTGAGGCCGTCATTACGGCATTGCTCGTAAACGCCCGTGCACGATGATCATTACTCCGCACAATACCGCTCGTTTTTGCGCAATTTCAACCACCAGCTGGAGATCCAGCTCGCTGCGTGATCGATGCGCCGCGAGAGACACATAAAGATCGCAACGAGGACGGCAAAACGGCGTCAAGATACTTTTTTTTCGGCACTTTCTTTCACTCGTCGCAGATTACATCACGGGTTTTTTTAGTGAAAAGCGGTAAGGTCATGCGCTACCACCATGACTGTTCGCTTCGTGAATAAGCAGATTCCGCGGCCGCTTGCCGAGAAGCGGAGAATGTGTTTACAGTATCGCTTTCGTCGCGACAAACGCGACAGGAATAGGAATAAGCGATCGCCACGGAAGTTGAGAGATCACTTTCGTTGACCTCTTCCCATCCGAAACGCGCTTCTCGCGCGGTGGTTTGGCGGACGCGCGGCGTCGTCGCGTAAACCGCGCAATCGGTAGAAAGTTCCAGTTTCGAAATCGCGACGCACACACGAATATGGCTGGGCGAATCGTTATGCGTGACCCGTCATAGACCGGTACTCGTTACAGGCCCGATATTTTTCCCGAAATCAAAATGCAAGGTGCGACGAGTGCAAGTGCTTGGAATGCCAATTACATATATTCGACACGTATCGAGCCGCGAACGAGACCCGGAGAGCGTAATTCAAATAAAGAGGAACGTAAAGACGAAAATATGATTCGGAAGACTAAAATAAATTCTGTTCTTTTTTTCGTTGTGATTTTAAATATATAAGGTCGCATCAATGTTTAATTATTTCATTTTAGCGAATGATAATTTAGATTAGATACTTGATCTCTTAATATATCAACCATATCCTAATTTATTGAGTTAACAATAGATTTTTCGGTTTTTTCTTCAATATTGTTATCATCTCATATTTTAATTCTTATACACACGCTAGTAATTATCAGAATATTTATTCTTGACTACATTAAGAAAATTTCTTTAATTGTAATAATAGATAAAATATTTCAGCAATTAAATTCTCTCAAGTTAATGAAAGATAGAATTATGCTTTAAAGTAATAACGAAAAAATTCCGTTGTCAGCGTACTTAGAAAATAATAAAAATATTATGCAACAAAACATATGAGACAACATAAAAATTTACATGAGATTTAGCATTTAATGATTTCTTTTCTCATCACTCTTGATAGTAGAAAAATTAAATGCAGGCGTTTGGATTCTATCACTCGAGTACCCTTGTTTTGTATTTTCGAAAAACCGTGCAAGAGAACCTACCTCAATTACTCGACCGAATTCCTTCGATCCTCGGCGCGTTTTCCGTTCGTCCAACGGCGGCGAAACGAGCCTCGCCCTCGGCGTTTCTCATTTCCAGTCCGACGAAGGAAGGGAGAGACGCACGTGTCGCCCGTCTAGGGAAGGACGAGAGCCCGGGATCTGAAACAAAGGATCCAGATGGAGGAAAGAAGAAACGGGCGAAGAGAATGAGCGCGGGCGACCATCTTCCTGGTCGTAATTTAAAGCGCCAGCCACGCATATGCCCGGGACATGAGTAAGATTTTCGGCGTTGCCGATCGTGCGCCACGCAAACACGACGTATCGCTCCGGAATTATTTATTTTTGGCCGTAGGAATGTTCCGCGGGAATCGCGGGAAAAGCCGACTGCACTCGACATAATATCGCGGAATCAGTATTTCGTGCATCGACGGATTAATAACTCGCTGACTGAATTTAACGATTAATGTCCATTTTTACCAAGGCGGATTAACTTTAATCTCCGTTTAACTTGCTTTTTATCCTTTTCCAATTCTTCGAGCTAGAAAGAGTAACACAAAGTAAGTTAAACCAAGATTAAAGTTAATCTAAATTGGTGGGAATGGATATAAGCGATATTATTTTTATAAGACAATTTTTTTTATCAATAATACCGATCGAAAAGAGAAACGACGTTGCCGCGCGTTTATTCCGCCTTAATCCACTTTAATCAATTCCAACGGCGCGAAGCCGTATCAGTATCGCGAAGTAAGGATACGGCTGCCATGTCATTTTTTTTTACGCAGCACTGTCACAGCTACGCATGATGGATACGCGTTTATCAGCCGATTCGGATCTTACACGGGACTGCCAAGCGTAACACGAGATTATCCTCTCGTCCTCGCTCCGTGTCTCTTGTTCCGCTGCCGCGATACGTACGTGCATGCATAAATGGAGAAGGTATATCGTACCATACATTTTCGCGGGGGCTACCGTGGATCCTCGACAAAGAAATCTCGTAGATGCCGCGGCGTCGACGGGATATCATACCGTACATGTTCGCGTCGCGGGAACAATGCAGAAGGCAGGGATCGTTCGGCTTCATTTAACGAAGAGCAGAAAGTGACGAATTGTTACGGAGTTAACGAGATAGGTCGAGGATGAGGAGATATGTAACGGCCGTAAGAACGGGAAGCCACCGCCGTCGCCGCCGCGGGAAGCCGCCTCCTCCTCTTCTTCCCTCTCGCGATTCGCCTTCTCGTTCGGCCTCGACCCGCACAAAAGTTCGTCGAGGTTGCCGCGTCCGAGGCGGCCCGAAGTCGGCCGAGGTGACCCGAGCGCGCGCGCTACGCTCACCCGCCGGCCGTAGGCGCCGAGCGGCGGCGGAGATGGCCGAAGTCGCGGCTGCGCACCGAGCGACCCGACCCGACTCAGTTCCTCACGGTAAACCGGCTCGGTCGGTTCTCTCGGTACGTCCCTCCGCGTTTCTATCGCTCTCTCTTTCTTCGTTTCTCTCTCTCTCTCTCTCTCGCTCACGCTCTTCCGCGCTCGCGCTCACGGAGAGCAGCGTTCTTGATCTCTCGTGCGCCTCGGATTCCGCGACTAACGCAACGCCAGCGGCAGTGATACCCGGTTCCCTCGGTGCGCTCGTCGTCGCCGCGTTCCTGCATCGGTCGGATTCAAGTGCGATCGATAAGTTGGTTTTGACAAGCGCACGGACCCGGTGGAAGCAGCCAGCCAGCCCGCCCGCCCGCCATAGCTCCCCTCAGCAAGGATTCGTCGGATTATCCGTCTGTGGATATTACTCGACTCGCAGGGAACCTCTACCAAGGTAAGCGAAACACCCCGTATTTTGTAGCGCGCACGATCTGCGAAAATTGCAATTTCGCGATAGTTTAGAAAGGCGCACCGTCGCCGCCGTGGCGACCGGGGCGAGCGAGCGTGTCTGTGTTCCGGGAAGAGATCTTAAACGCGGCGTCGAGAGATCGTACGCAATTCTCGTCTTAGCGGCTACCGTGCGGCCCTCCACGCGTCGCCGTCTGACCCAAATCCACTCTCAATTCCGACGTCGCGTCGCGTATCCCGGTTAGTACGATTGGTCCACGAGAGTAGCGGCATGACGCGGGTGTAGTGCAATTATGGTGGCGCCTAAGGGTGTCTGACGCCGCGGGCGTTCGGCTACAGACGCACGAACGGCGCGACGGATTTCCGGCTCTTCGCCTCGCTTTTCGGGGCTTTCCGTTGCGGGGAGATTTTTTCGACGGCTAAGCTGTTTAGATAGGAATACGGATAAATTTTATGGCGGACTAATTGGACAAATGATTGCATCGCGTATCTCGTGAGGGAACGAGACATTTTGTGTCCGTTTCTATCAATGCAGATTAATTTTATCTCGATTTTTTTTAACTTTATCTTTTTCTAGTTCTAAGAATTAGAAAATTAAAATTCTTAAAACTAGAGAGAAATGAAAAATTAAAACCGAGATGGAATTAATGTACATTGATAGAAATGAACCGTAGTGGTAGTTTTCTAATATTCGAAAGAAAAAAACAAGAGTGTTGATTCATTGAAATTACGATTAATGTAACGATATGACGGACTGTGAGAGTACCTGCGCTCGTAAAAATTAGGAAGCCGGACGGTTTTTTCGGCCACGGAGATACAATGGAATCGCTCGCGGTTGCGACAACTCGGGTCCGATTGCACCAGCAGTCCAAGTTGGGCAAACTTGACTCACCGCGTCGCAATCCTTTCGATTATTACCCGCATAGATGCGAAATTGCCGTCGAGGAGAAAGAGAGGAAAATTTCTCTCGGTCGAGATCGCGTCGCTCTAACAATAAGTAACGTTGACGCGGACATTTAATCCGGCCGCACGTACGGGGCGCGTTTTTGTTGACTCGTCGTCGCGAGTCACTGGTCCGAGATGGTGCGCGCCGCACAAGATACCGGGCGCAGATGTTATTACGTAGCTAATAATTAACGATGCAGATTGGACGGATGGATCGCCTCGCGCGCAGCACTGGTTGCGTGCGATGTCGCGCGAACGTGTTTCCATTAGCGCGACCGGCGCTCAAGTGTTTCGCGTGTTATTTTGGCGTGTTACATAATAGACTCCATTAAACCAGAGTTGATTTATAACGGCGCGGTTTGCGAAATAATTCCGCAGACCGCGGACACGCGAGAGAGCTCGCCGATATTCCACCGCGATGATACCTCGCGTCACGATGAAACGCCACGCATGCGGTGTCTGTATATAGCACAATTAAAATAGTTGGGATGGCGGCGCAGACATTTTTGAGATTTTTTTTTACGTGGGCGTCTGATGTTCATTTTTACCAATGCAGATTAACTTTAATCTCAGTTTAACTTACTTTTTCTTTTCTTTTTATTCTTGGATCTAGAAATGTTTATTTCTAACAATGTAGATTAACTTTAATCTTGGTTTAACATATCTTGTATCTTCTTCCAATTCTTAGAATTAGAGGAAGATAGAAAGTAAGTTAAACCAAAATTAAAGTTAATCTACTTCGATAGAAATAGGCAAGAGAGATAAAAAATAAGTTAAACGGAGATTAAAGCTCGTTTAAATTAATATGAAATGAATATGAGAGTAATGGATATGAAAGAAATGGGGATATGAGAGTAACAGCCGTCAAATGTCGTAAAAGTTTAAACAATTAAAAATTTTTTTATTGCTTGATCAAACTGCTAAAAACGCATTAATTCGATTAAAATTTAGCGCGAGATACGAATATGTATTATTCCGTAAGCAATCAGATAACCAAATAACATTTTTTTTTCTTCTTAATTACTCTCGTTTATGGACTTTGTGATTACGTATTATCTCTGAGAGTTTTGCATTTTAATCTAAATATTATTTATTATTTTCTTGCTGCAATGGTAGAAAAAAATCGCCCGAGGGCACTTCGAGTTATTTAACGACCTGTCTATCTTGTTACGAGATAGATATCTTGGCGTGTCTGTCGTCAAGTTGATATTTATGTGGCGATGACCAATAATATCATGCGATTATTCTCCGTAGTCTCATTGCGAAAAAATGTTATTGCGACATCTCACTTATGACACGTTAGGTATCGATGACTCGCTCGGTTTCCGCGGCTCCCTCAAAATTCTCCGTCGAAATGATTTTGACCGCAGATTCCTCTTCGAGAGTCCTGACTGCACGTTGCGGCGCGGAGTTTATCGATCAGCCGGTGAAAGTGACGCTCCGTGTAGTATTTGATACAAATTTAGAAAGCCGACGATGTGCCATTCGCGTTTCCATGCAAATGATACTTCCTCGCTGTTTCACTTGAAAATTTAGGGCTTTATGAATATATTCCGGATATACGTGAAAGTCTCTCGCATATATCGCGGATTAGTAGACTGTAAAACGTCTCTAAAGTTCATGGCCAAAGGCTGTGTTCGCTTTCCTCGAGTTTTAACATCAAGTGTTTCAGTATTTAATTAAACATTAGCATGTATAGCATAGTATTAGTAATTGCATTATGTAAATAATATACATTTTCCTATTCTACAAAACTTGCTCGGCTCCATTCGACGATAATCCCTGCTGCCGCGTCGTTAAGAACGAGAATCGCACGTTTTTTTTTTCTATCCAGCGCCGTAATCGCCGCGATTTGCTCTACATGCGGAACACAGGTGGAGGAAACGCGTCGCTTCCCGTTCTTTATACCTCGGCACCGGAAATCCCCAACAATCGTAATGCGCGAGCAGGTAGAGACAGGAGAGGATGACCGCCGGTAGAAATCGATGATTCGCTTTAGCCGCTTATTTGTCCGCTTTTGATAGTCACGGAGGAAGTCGGTTGTCGCGCTTTCACGACCATTGTACTTTCGTCGGCATCGGTAATCCATCGAAGCCGTCAAATGTCTCCGTCCTCCAATATTATTCGAGTGGACCGCGGGGAAGGTCGATGCACGTGAATGACCGTGTGCCGATGCGTTCGCAAAATATAACATATCGAGAGGACGATTAATTAATCGTCCTCTCGCGCGGCAGTATGTATAAGATTGACTGACTGACTGACTTGTCGGTTCCTGGACGGCAAAAGCGCTAATAGACTTAATGCACTTGCCCATTATTTCTTCTAACCGCAATCTCGAGCGGCGTAGCCGTACATCCGCGTCGATACGGTCACATTGTAAACGAATCGGTCCTTGCGCCCGAGCAAAAATAATGATTCACTTTTTCATATCCTGTTATGCGGACACGAGCTCAACGTGTTAAAGAGCATCTCTCCTGTGGACGAAAGTCCTGTTCACGAGCTCTATATTATATCTACGAAAACTCGAAGCTGCTACACTGAGAGAAATGTTTTGTATTATGAACCAAAAGTTTTNTTGATATATGCTCAAGAAATTTATTTAGTTGCTGTAAATAAATATGTTATTTGCTCATATCTTGTTAAGTCGTTTTGTTTAGAGAATTGAAAACAGAATTGTTTAGAGAACAAAACTGTTTTGTTCTCTAAACCAAAACGACAAAAGATATAAGCAAATAACATATTTATTTACAGCAACTAAATAAATTTCTCGAGCATATATCAACAAAACTTTTAGTTCATAATACAAAACATTTCTCTCAGTGTAATCACTGAGAGAAAAATGTAGTTACTTTTGGCCTTGACCACAATTTTCTAATACTTCTAACGATAATTATGGTTAATATAATGATGCATATAATCAAGTTAATCATTGTTAGAATATTATAAAATTGTGGTTGAGACCAAAAGTAACTGTATTTTTCTCTCAGTAATCAAGGAGACTGATAAAAGAGAGCCAGACAGAGTCGGAAATCGAAATATCTAAATATAGATCACCCGAGCGTGGATTAATCGATCGACATCGACCGGAATATCAAATTATACGTCATCGTAATTACTCGTTCACATTTGCATTCGCCATTTTCTCCCAGTTTAGAAAACCGGTTCATCGTCGCCCAAGTACGCGAGCTCGCGCTCGTCTACTTTCTTGTTATCGCCGATTTCAGCGGTTCTCGACGACAGCGAGCGATGGACATCGCGAAAGATGAAAAAGATGCGCATCACGACTAACTTTCTCTGCGTCGGTGTGCCAAGTAGATTTCCATCCATCACACCTGCGCGTATTGTTTCAATTTTTGAATAGTGACGCAAATCGCAGGCTTTGCGATTACACCGGAATTTCGTAATCCTCGGAATTCTTTTCTCAGAAACTCGTTTAATATCATGCGCAATACGTCAACGTGCGTGATTATGCACGAAGTCGTCTTATTTTTTTCGAGAAAGTACGAAAATGTGCGATTATACGTAAATACATAAGCGTGATAGTGTGCACACATTTCGTCTTCTTCCTTATTGTAACAGGATGTCATTAGCGATGTTGCGACTTATCCAATTGACTTCTGTTAACTCGAATTCAGTCGCTTGTTCTGTAAGGATTTTTGGCAGCTTAATGGAGCGATATAACGAGCAAAAAAATTGACTAGTAATGCACTGAAAAAAAATTCTGGTTAAAAACGGACGAATCAAAAAAGTCTTGTAAGATTAATCAAATATTCTGATCATTATAACTTATAATAACCAGAATACTTGATCAATCCTACAAGATTTTCTGATTCGTCCGTTTTTAACCAGAATTTTTTTTTAGTGTGAGATTAATTTCAAATTGATGAGATACAATTTAGATGAATTAATATATTAAGCGTTGCTTTGTCTTTTCTTTTTTCTTTTTCAATTGTTGAGTAGGTATATCCGTTAGAGCGAGTAATATACGACTAATTCGCAGGCATAAATTATTTTAATGTCCTTATACTCTGTTTAACGGAAACTTGAATGAAAATTACGTCCGTTCTGGTAACACGTGATTTAGAGAATTTCACTCTTTCTTGCCGTCAACGTATCATTACTCGACGAGTTTTCTTGTCACGCAAGTCTAATCATCACAATGATAAATCGTGGATCGTGGCAGAACGAAAGAGTGAAATCTCGAGTTCTACGTCGCACGTCTGTCTTCGAGAATTCGTTCGTTTGTCTCTGTAAGAGGTTTTTTTTTTTGAAGGTTAATTTCAACAGGACAGTATATCGCGATTAGGACACTTCACACGAAATCGTGTATGAAAGTTATATTTTTGAGGTAACGCGTACGAACAATGAGTCGAGATAAACTTGAGAATTCTTACCAAAGTAAACTTCTACGCGATGCGCGGCTTTGTGACGTTGCTTAAGAGCTTTCCCCTCGTTTTTGTGAAAATGACCCCCTTCTCACAGATGATCTATTCACTCTCTTGCGAGAAAATTCTCAATGAGATAAAAGAAACGTTCACACGCGGTCTCTCTCCCTCCTTCTCTCGTAGCATTTTTTTCTCTCTTTTTGACCTCTATAACATGGGATCTTAGTTTCCAAGTACATATATGTTGAGGATTATTTCAGAATAGAATGGCTCTTCAATATTTTAATTCTAATAACTTTTAAATCTTATTATATACTTATATAATTACATTGTATTTGAATTGCAACGAAGAAATAAAAAGTCTATTTTCACTTTTCACTCATTCGCGTATCCATGACGTATAATTTTTCCGCATTGAACATGGAGAAACCTTCGCCTTCGGCACTTTGTTCAACAGGAAAGATGATACTACGGGCGTGGGTGTAGACATGGCTAAATCCGTTGTTCGTATCGGCTGTATATCAGTTTAATGCACGTTATATACGTAGATAAAAGAAGCAGGGACAGGCAGACATTTAGAAATTACATTCGTGCGATGAATACATCCTATTCATATATGGCTTCTCAATCTATTGTCACGCGAAGCTTAGTAGAGTCTGTGTTATAAAATTACATTACTTGATTATAAAATATAATATCTGAGGAAATCGATATAAAAGAATGTAACTTCAAATTTTTTCGAAATTACGTCACATTTTTGTATTGTTTTTCAACATGAGAATTATGTTGTGTCACGTTATTCTTGTAACAAAGACAATGTTCTACAGATAGTAGAATCTTTTATGTCCATTTCTACCAATGTAGGTTAACTTTAATCTCGGTTTAACTTTTATCTTTTTTTAATTTTTAAAACTAAAGAAAAATAAAAATAAGTTAAATCGAGATTAAAGATAATGCATTGATAGACGTGAACATTATCTTTCGAGCTCATGTATGTATACACTGAAAAAAAGATTGATTATAATAATCCAATCTTGATAATAAATCCAATATATTATCGCGTGACAAGTTTGATAAAAGTTATCAACAACCTTGATGAAATAATTTCAACTAAACATATAGGTCATTATGACAAAATAAAATGTTATAAAATGAAATGTTCATAATTGTTATCAAATATTTTGTCATTTTTATTATATTTAGTAATACTATTTCAAAAATTGCATTACTAAATACAACCAAAAGTTTTGTTGATATATGCTCAAGAAATTTATTTAGTTGCTGTAAACAAATATGTTATTTGCTTATATCTTGTTAAGTCGTTTTGGTTTAGAGAACAAAACAGTTTTTTGTTCTCTAAACAATTCTGTTTTGTTCTCTAAACCAAAACGACTTAACAAGATATAAGCAAATAACATATTTGTTTGCAGCAACTAAATAAATTTCTTGAGCATATATCAACAAAACTTTTGGTTCATAATACAAAAACATTTCTCTTAGTGTGTCGTCGACAAATTTGATATTTGTCATGGCATATTGTTACAAGATTAAACAAGCGATTATCGCGGCGCTATTGGTTGGTTTGCTCGAATGTATTTCGCGCGCAAGTGATAGTTATTAGTTCGTTTAGTATCTACTACGTCCCGGTCACATACGATGTTGATAAAAGCGTGTCGAGTAGGTGCGACACCTGTTACGCGTAGATATGATAATTATAGTCATCGGCCTGTCGTCTGTTATTACGCACGTAGGAATCCGGGTACTTCGAGAATGTAGCGAGAGAGCCGCCGAACGACAGCTGCGAGTGTCTGTCGTTTTATTGACCGCGAGAATCTCCTAAAGCAACATCCACACTTTCCACTCGGTGTTGCATTTTTGATTATTAAAACGATGATTATCAAACGGTCAGGAGAGAAGTCCCTCAATTTGAATTAATATCAATCATAATTATCTCCTGACTGTTTCCTAGAGTTTATCTCGAGAAGGCAGCCAACGATATTTATGACATCGGAAGAGTCCGACTTCAGAAAAATGATCTTATGCATGAAGAAGAGGGATTGCTTGACAGTGGCGGAAATAATTAGCTTTTCTTACGGTTTTTTCGTCACTAATATTATTTGTAAATTTGCAAAAATGGTATACTATTAATATAACAGAACAGCATCGTCTCCCAGCTATTTATACAGCGCGCATGCTGCGTGTGAATTGTGCCTTGTCAGTTTAGAATAGCGGTTCTCAAACTGGTTCGTACAGTCATGAGACTTTACCAGTGTCGGAACAAAAAGAAACGCGTTGCTGACCGGAATAAATCATGGCAGAAATGAAGGCTTACTCTCCAAACCGCGTACAGCTGTCAGGAAAAACACATGCAGCCGTGCGCGTGTACGTGCAATTTATGCGTGGGGCTGCGCGAGATCTTGTCCGCGCGTGAAAAGAGCCCCGCGATTAGCGAACGTCTAAGGATCGTTGCTTTGAAAAGGAGATAGCGAAGTGAAACGGTGAAATATCCCGGCGGCGGAATATCGTACAGGATCTCTCCACTGTCGTACGCTTTTAATAAATTTACGAGTCCCGTTTGAAAAATTAATCGCGGGGAAGGAGCACTTCGGGGACGGAGATAACTTTTCAATGGAATGCTGGCGCGGGCTGGCTCGTCCCCGATAATACGTTCGCAATCACGCGACATACGCTCGCTTCGCAAAGAGAGAGAGAGAGAGAGAGAGAGACCTCTTCTATTTTGCCCCTCCGCCACTAAGTATCTCCGTGCATAAATCAAACCGCGCGGCCGCGTATCGCCCGGCGTGGCACGGCTAGATTGAACCACATTCCGGCGTGCGTCGTCGGATGCACGCTTAGGTGGACCCCGATGTAACCTTTGTCTCGGAAGGGGAAAAAAAATAAATACCGCGAGATACCACCGGCGTGCGAGAAGTGACGCGGGAGAGGGCGACGGAATACTTGGACGGCCTAGGCCGTAATTTAAATTTAATCTACCGGCGATTAAAGTCTCATTAGGCGATCGGATCAACGATTGGGTACTCGCCAACTGCTCGCTCGATTTAAACGCGTAATGCTTCGCCACCGTGCAATCTACAGATCGCGTTTCTACTGTGCCGGAGAGGAGCGAACAGTCGATTCTTATTAAAATACCGAGATACCGGCGGATCCTTTTGCAGATTCTTCGTTAGATCCGGTCCGCGTACTGTCTCCGAAGACAGAAAAGACTCTTAGAAAAGACTCTTAATATTTTAATATAAAATTATATAGTCAAAAAATAAACGTGAAGAATATAAGTCATATTCACATATATTTTGTTATTAATAATTGCTATTAACGTTTTAAAAGTTTTAAATAAAATTTGTGAGACATTTACGAGACAACAATGACAGATATAAGACTCTTGCTCATGTTATTTTAGCAAAAATATTATTTATCCGAGTCTTCCTCTGAGATATTTTCAGCAACGGCATCCTTTTCATGAGACGTTCATTAGATCTCGCGGTTAACAATAGAACGTAAGCCGTTAAACATTGTGTTGCTTGGATCCGTACGAGTTTCGCAGTACTCTTGAATCTTTAGAAGTTAAGCAGGGTCGCACAATACAATCCACGGAAGATTAAATCTTTTGGCAGCTGACAGTAGGCTTTGTGCTTATTTCCGACCGACCTGCTTTAGCTCGTCGAACGCATCGTCGTCTCTCTCGTCGCTCGTGGTCTCGCGAGGCGTATTTTCGCTCGTTCGAGGCCCTGAGGTGTTCGAGTCTATGAGACAGAGCCCTTTCTGCTCATTCAAAACATGTTTTTGCGAGAATAGCTTAGCGAAACGTAGCGTACGAGTAGTATGTCGGAACGATGTAGAAAGAAAAACCGCAAATTTTTTTACTGTATAACTGTCAACATTACATGCATCTCTTTTCTTGGAAGTAAAGGTATATTTATCTTACATTTTATTGTACTTAAAAATAACACGTGCATATAAATTAAATACCATTTATGATCATTTTCAAATACTGATAAAGTTGCTCCAATTTTGATGAAATAATATTAATTATTTCATAGCACTGTTTATTGTAAATTAATAATTTAAATCTTTTTTAAGACAGAAACAAAAATTAATATATTCAAAAAATGTATTATCGTAATAATTGGACTGATGTTAAGAAAACTTTCGCCCTATTTTTTTTGAAAGCTATATGCTTTCTAAGCTTGGTTTTCTTGCTTCTCTCTCTCTTTCTTCTCGAAGCGTAATTGCGTACTTCTTTCATTTTAAGTACAGCAAAATGCTGTAAGCAAGGTGCGGTAAGCAGAATCGATCTTTTTACAAGTTGCGATAAGTGTGTGCCAAATCTGAATAACGTACCTCGTGCTCGGCCCGGATTGCCGAGCGCCGATATTACAAGGGAGAAGACGGCAGTGGAGTAGCCACAAAAATGCCCGTTTAAAATTAATACTATCCGCAGACCGATAAATCCTCCCGATGCTTCGCGGAAACGCACGGAAAACGTTGAAAATGAGCCAGTAACCGAGCAAACGAGGACAGCTGAAACGAGCGATGCGGAACACGATGCACCTATCGCGTAAGCGTAGTCCTCGCGCGTAACAATTATCGGCGATAGCCGTTCGTAAACTCGCGAACTCGGTTACGCTCGCGGCTAAAGACGGCAAAGGCGTGCTCTCGACTTACTCCGTCGACTCCGCTTTCTTCCGTTTCGATGTTCTCATTAACTTAATGGGCGTACAGCAGGAATATCCATTACACTTCTAAACCGCAAAATTAGATCCGCGACTTTATGGGTAGTGTCCACGATTTTTATGTTTCGCGATATATCTTGCCTTTCGATGCGATGCGCGTACTCCACACCGACGACGCGGCGCGGCGCGGCGTTTCAACATTTTTCTTATTTTTCCCCCTCGAGAAATATATACGTGTTCCATGAAAGTTTATATTTCCTTGAAATTCTGCGCGCGTCTCGAATTTGTACTGTTTCTGTTTCTTGCGCCTTCTTCCGCAACAGAATTGTGCTAATGCCGACTGGATACTTGTTTCATTTTGCTAACGTGATCCAATTCAAGTGTGCTCGTCGGTTCTTTGCGGCGCATCCGTCCTCCGCGCCGCGGTCTGTCATTGGCGCGCGTACCGCGAGAGGATGTCGTTGACCCCATCCTTAGGATCCTTAAGACGCAAAAACGCACACGCGAGATACCGTTGGCACGAGTCACCGACATAGATGCACCTGTTCCGCGCCGCCGCTAGTGACGATGCAACGCAAGCGGCGGCGAGCGCGCTCGTTTCTTCTTCGCCTGTGCGTTCCGCGCGAGAGGACTCCGCGCGCGGAGATCGCCGATATCATGACGATGCCGTTTTAGTCCATCACTCTTCGGCTCGGTGTGAATTACGTGGCCAGCGATGCCGCATCGTTGTGCACGAGAGAGAAAAAGAGACAGCGCCAGCCGCAATTAAAAAGAAGAGCCTCCTACGCGATTTCTTGTCTCAATTTTAACAAGTGCTTACTTACATCGTAATAGACAAGTTCTGTATTAAGTTGTGACATCTTAAAGTTAAAACGTACACACAGAAAAATAAAATTCATTCTACAGACGAGGAAAGCAATTATTTATTTTATTTTGTTTAAGTATATAATAGTTTTCTCCTGCTAAGAATATTTTCTTAATAATAATTTAGATATACTCGTTACAAGTCCAGAATATGTTTTAAGTAAATGTGACTCTTTATGATAGATTTGCGGATATATAAACCTAACAAATACTTAGAACAAGTATATTTATCAAGATAGATAGTATAGATAGTATAGATTTCTGTGTTTATGAAAACCACGCCCAAAAGTTGTGAATTACTAATAAAAATATATTTGTTGATGAGTTTAAAAAAAAAAACAAAAAAATTCTAATTAAATAAACTTCGAGAATGTCTTTGCGCGTTTAATTGCGAGTTGCAGGCTGAAGTTACTTGACATTTTCGATATTTTAAATTTTAAAGTAAGGCAAGAAGTAATCTTTAAATCTTATTGAAATCAATTTGTTAATAAAGTAACCGTCAATAAATATAAAATAAAATCGATCTTTAAATTTTAGCGGACCAACGAGTGACGAAAAGACTCCCATTCCGTCATGTCTCATCGTGGCGCGGTGCGGCATTCCAACGCGTCCTTCACCTCAGAGGGAGAGGTGTACTCGCGTTTTATTTTCATGCTTTCGGTTGGCGTTCGTGCAATTGCATAACGGTCACGCACATACACGCACAGATGCTTGTACGCACGAACGCCGACACGCACGACGAGAAAGAGAGAAAGAGAGAGAGAGAGACCGAGGGTCCGCAGCCGCGTGCGGGATCGCTGACTTTTCGCGTTGCATGCGTACGTGAATGTGTGTTACTCCGGTTGCGCCGCGTAAAAATGCGCTCGCGCGCGCGACACAAAATTGCAACGGTAGCCGCAACATAGTATAGCCGGTAATTCGCTAAAATATGTACCGCCGTTTCAGATAGGCGAGAGAACATTTAGCATCAGCGCACACGCCGGTCGCTTATTCATACGATTTTACAGCTTTCGGCGCCCGTCGGCGCCGCGCATTCACGCGCGGGTAACGGTACCTCGTAAAATTATTTTGCAAAGCCAGGTAGCACGGGGATAGTCTCGGACTTAATCTTAATCCGCGGATCTTATAGTATAATATAGGGCAGAACATATGTTGGAGATCGCGCGATGAAGCATTTCGTTTAAAATCACTTGCTCGCTTTTACGCGCGTGTTGCTCCGGCACACTTTTCGTTCCAAAATTAGCTCGCCCGAGCTATAATACGCGTAGCGTATCGATATTTTTATTCTCGTAAATTTGATGATTCGATAGGATAACGAGCTAATTATGTAATATGTTATAATAACTTAATAATATAGAGTAATATAATGACGCACGTATGAGCGCATGTTAACGCATATTATTAGAAATAAGAACGATGCAGATCCGTCATCAACGTTAATTAGCACGTTTTACCGCGGCTCTATTCCGAAAGCGTACCTCAAAACACGGAAGTGTTTACGGGCCGACTTGTCGCGATTACGGCTCGTTTCTTCTGGCGAGTGATGGCAAACGACAGAGCAATTATTCGTACACTCCCTAGTCGATCCGCGAACGAAGGTTCCCATGCGCGTAATACGTACGCTCGTTACGAGGCACATTTCCGCTCGAGCGTTAAGTAAGAAAACGCCCGGTAGACTCGCTCGCGCGTAAACAGCTGTCGCTCGGAATTGTACGCGCTTCGTGTTCGGAAGACGCGGTACTTCCCAAGTGGATGTGGCCGGTCGATTAACGGATTAATCGCTCGTCTCCGCGCTTTCATCGGCAGCTGACGTGCGCGTCCGATAAATACGACGACCCGTTAAGAACGCTAACGGGAATGTCGATATTCGCGACGACTGACGGATCGCGATTTCGCATTGCGATTGACAGTCCTCCACTCCCCCCCCCCCACCCCTAGGAATTTCGCATGTAGGAGCATTCATTGTTTCGCCGAGTGCTGATTCTCTTGAATTTTCTGTTGTGTCATAGTGGATATGACGAAAAACGGAGCGGAAATGAATGAAAACTTGTCTTAAATCTGATATCTTTATTTCTTACAAATTATATATTTTAGTTATTTACGTATTAAGAAATGAGATACGCTGTTTTTATTACTTAAATTATAGGGCATATTATATTATGAAATAATATATTTTATCGTCATTTTCTTATAGCGCTATGTTGGGTTTTTGTGCTGCAGTTGATTACTATTGATATGTATTGAACTGTGAGAACTTTGGCATATTGCAGCAACAAAAATTAAAAGAATAATATTCAAGCTCTGCATGATGATAATTTATGAATTGTTAATTTTTTTTTAATTTTATAATTTTGAAACGAAATTACGTGAAATAGCCAACGCTAAATAAATGTATAAAATTTGTTTTAAATTGACACAAATATTATTAATCCTTTATTATTAGAGTTGTTAGGCAAGAATAGAGAGACAGTCGAATTTCAACTTTCCAAAGCTTGAAACATGCATATTTTTATTTCTCGACGCAGTATACTTGAAATTCATCAAATGGCATGGGTCAGCCGAACGATTGAAGTTTATATCGGTGCAACGTTACCGTCATGGTTACGCAATAGCGAGCTAGATCCTTCGGAGATGATAAGCATGTTACATAAGATTTCTAGTTCGATTGTAACGACATGATTTTTACTGTAATTTGCGTCTGGATTTCCATCGGCGTGGAACTCGAAATTTTCATAATTTACCGGAGAAATCGCGTTAAATTTCTTCAATCCAGTTAAATTCCACCTATATGCTGCATTTTATGCGCAATGAAAATACGTGAAAATATGCTTTCTTATCTTACATGAAGGAAAGGACGTGGCACACGGAGCACGATGCAACCGCGAGCTCCGCTTTTTCTCGTTGAGTCGACGCGGCGTAACGGAAAGTTGGTAACAGTCAGTAGTAATAAAGGAATAACGGAGCATTTCCGCAGTTTAAAACGCGCACGACTCGACGATTCTTCTTAGTATCAGCCTCGATCGAGTTCGGGCTCGAGTGTAGTGTTCCTAGGTGCATCATTGTTGGGTTGGAAACTGCATCTAAAAATGCATGCGCGTAATTTCATTTTGTTCGCAATTCATTCGGTTGTAACGGATCCGGCGAGCACGTATAACGCTCGCGATACTGTATTAATGAAAAGTGCCGAATAGATTAAAAATATGCTTCATTCACGCTTATTACGTATAATTACGACACCGAGAATCATGCAATAATAATTATTACAATATTATTAATTTTTAATACGCCAGTGTTAGGCAATTCTCACACACGCTATAGTAACACATTATTGTATATCATTAATATATAACAATAATATCCATCTCAATTTTAGGTGATTTTTTACATATTTTGTGTAACTAACGTCCTACTTATTTCATAATTTCGTTTTAAAATTATGAAATTAAAAATTTAGCGAATAATAGATGCGTTACTTAGAACGTAATACGTTCATTAATGAATAGCCATTAATTTTTATTATCTCATACGTTGAAATTCTCTCACGGTGATTTAAGACGTCGACAACTAAATTAATCGTCATCCATAAACCCTACGCAACTTAAGGTAGTGAGAGAATGCCGATGAAACGCTCCGTGCTTCCTCTCCCACGCCACACCCGCCTCTTCAACGCTTACTCGACGCACTTAAGACGCAGTCGGCTTAATTCGAACGTCCGTATTTTACGAGGATGCGTAAACTCCAAACGACGCGAGAAATCACAATCCCGTCAGGAATAACAGAATAAACTCGGTGCCGTATTTTCGAGGCGTGGAGAGACGGAGAGAAACGAGCGAGACGATGACGAACGATCGGTGCAAAAACGACGATGACGAGGAGAACGCGAGCGTGGCTTACGTAAAACAGGCACCTGCCTCATTGTGAAGCGGTTTAGCGCAGTCGGCCATTCTCCTCTCGTACCTACGAGAGAAAGAGAGAGAGAACTTCCTTTACTTACCTTCCTTCGCCTGTCTGCTCTCGCCTCCGTCGTTCCTCTCAATATCTCGTTCCAGATATTCGATACTTCTCAATCTTCCGCGGCCAATACCGTGGCGAAATATCGCGCGATTGCAACGCCAATCGAGCGATGCATATTATGTATATGCACGAATGGGAGGGACGACTGTCGATTCGGCCAGCAGTCTCGTGAAGAGTAGAAAGCGGCGCGCGTTCCTCGAACCTTCGTCCCTTCAAGGACGCGAAGGATCGCCCGCCGCACCTCCTCGGCATTATTATTATTCAGAGCCGGCCGGAAAGGGTCCTTGACAATGGGAGACCAAGCCTGAAAGGGCGAGGGATTGGTCTCGCCTCGACCTTAGGGTCGGACCTGCCAACGTCCTTTAGGGCTAGCTCTGGTTAAGCAAATTCTCTCCTCTGTATATATCATCGTAGGTAAAATTATCGAGAAAAACAGCCAATCACTAAACCGGATTATTTAATCTGGATTATTAATGCAACTCGGCATTAGCATTCTGTGTAGAATGTAATTCTGCGCTGAATGTGTTCGTGATTATACACACAGATACATCGTAATTTTTCGATTCTCTAATTATATTTAAATCTGTTTTAACGTTCTACGATTGCAATAATTTTATAAGATATTAAGATGCAAGTGTAAATTATCTTTAAATTGATATAAAATATAGAAATTAATTTTAATATATATTAAAGACATATAGAATAACATTATTCATTTTTACGATACAATGATCTTTGCTATTATTTCTTTTAAGTTTATTAATATATAATAAAGTATGTATATTTAGAAAAAAAAACTAATACATTAAAAACAGTTTCTTAATTTGCAAATGAAAGTGCAAGAGAAAGGTGCTATGTATATAAATATTGTATATGAATAATTACACACAATTAAACATAATAACAGAAAGGAACGTTTTGATCCCAACAAATGCCATAAGTTGTTATAATTACTAGTAAAATAGTAATTTGCGATATTGCGATGTTTAAGGAATGTAGATATTGCGACGATCATAAATATTCATTACGCGATGTGTAACGTCAAAATAAAAAGACGTGTAGATTCAGATCGGCAACGGCAAGAGGAAGAGTTTCGACAGTCGCATTAAAGGCGCTGCACAAAATTTCTCTCGCGATCGTTAAGGCCGCGCAACGTCTCGGTATTGCGGCGCGTATGTGAATCTTAATCGAGCGAGATCGCTGTCTGAAGGCGGATAATGATATACGCGTTACTGCCTCGACGGTACGCAATTTCCCGCGTTTGAACAAGCTTTATTACCCGACCGTCGCTCATTCGCGTCTATAGGATCACTCGGCCATCACTTCTTTCTCTCTGTCTCTCTTTGATTAAACGAAGGGAAGCGGCCTGCGCGACGTGACGAGTGCGCGCGAAGGACGAATAGCGTGGGCATCTTTTTCACCGTGCGCATCGTTCCGCGACCGCGTCCTACCGATTGTGTTGGATTCGCGACGGCGTTAATCGAGGGAATCGACCAAGGCACGCCGCAATCGCCGCCGCCGCCGCCGTAGCCGTAGCTCGTTGGCGGCGGTGTATACGCGACGGCGGGCGGGCATCTAGGAAAAACTTTCCCGAAGGCCCAATTCCCACGATCCGCGTCGGGGCCTTTTACGCTTACGCCTTCGGCGGCTGCACGACGTATAGATCGGCCGCCGCTGCTGCAGCTACCTACGTGCATCCCGTGCACAATGCGCGCAAGGTGCACGTACGGGCGCGCGCGCGCGTGTACATTCGCTCCTTTGGAAAGCGACGGGAAAAAGCGAGCCCAGGTCGAACTCGGTCGCCGCTTCATGGTGACGTACGGTCGATGCGTCGTGACGAGAGTGAGAGGTCGTGAGAGTCGAAGCTACGAATGCTGAACGTGTCAGAAATGGAAATCTGAACCCAGCGACTTCGAGAAATTGAAAATTTGATACCAACAGCTGTCTTCATCGATGCCAATTAACTGTCGAACGATGATTTGACTGTTCTTGTACACTGTAAAAAATTTAAGTAAAATTATACATCTATTATAGTGGGTAATTTTGTGACCCACTCTAAATTGTAAATTTACAACTAAAAACTGTAAATTTTTGTATTTATTTGTGTTAATAACTCTACATATAAATTTTACAAGAATTTCCTAATTTGTTTTTCTTTGTACATACACTGTCAAAAAATATACAAATTAAAAAGTTAAATTTTTATTTATGTACTGTAAAATTAGAGAAACACGCAAAAATTTATATCTATTATAGTGGGTCTTAAAATTACATGTAATTTTACATAAATTTTTTACAGTGTACTCCCTTGCTGATTTCAGCTTTAAAAAGTAATTATTCCCGTAAACTGATTATTTTATAAATATTGCATTCCTCTGAAAGAATGTCTGTGCATAAATTATTTGTGCATTTACATAAACACTTTCGTGTCCATGAAACCTTTTCGCATTAATGCAATCTTTATTCACTTTGTTTTCAAAGATATTTCTGTCTAGATTTAATTTCGCAGTGAGAAATTTCAGAACATAATACTGTGAAACGTAGATGAAGTCATCGTGGTACAATTTTGAAAGAGAGGCCAATCGCCTCATTAGTAGTAGTTTCGAGTGGTACGTGTAACCACGTGGAATATCGCCAAAAGCGGCCGAGTGACGCGATCTACCTGGTATCCCCGATCTATATTTGTAATGGAGAGAACGACCGATGGGATATGCGATCAATCGTATTCGCTGCCAAGTGCTGTCTTCGATTCTTCCTGCTTTAAATGACCCCGACTAAGTGCCAGCGCGAAACTAACTCTTCAAGTGTTACTATTAATTCCTCTATTAGAAAAGTAATAGTAAACTTATTGATAATAAATTTACAAACTCAATAAAAAAACCATTCTTTCATATATGGAGGATTGTAATTAGAACTGTCACATAATTATATAATTAATAATATTTCTAATGTCAGCGCTACTAATTTATATTGCAATAAAATTCTTATTAGTCATGCAACTAATTTGCACGATATAAAATATTGATTTGCTGATATTTAATAATTACTCTTTATTAGAAATCATTGCATTTTTATTAAGCCAATAGTATCGCCGACGCCTGGGACGCATCGTGAACCGACGTTTTCAGAAACGCGATCGAACTGCGTCGTACTTCCCTTGCCTTTCCCTCCCCAAGGACGATCCTTTTCATTCTCAACGCGAGTATTATGTCGTACGTATGTACATACAGGTGCCCGTAGAACGCGCGATCATTTTGCACACGCATAAATCATTCGAGATTTAATGCGACGGCATAACGAGTTCTCGCTTCGGTTGCGACGATCGTCGTCGCCGTCGTCTAAGGTGAAGGCTGGTGAAAAAGAGCGGGCTCCTTTCTCTCCTTCTTGAGACGGTAGACACGCGGCCCCGCGACGCCAGATAGAAGGGATTCGCGCCGAGAATTAATCTCGTTCCGCATAAGTGTATAAGCCCGGGGATAATGGAATATACCGTGTGCTCAGCTTCGTCTATCTTCACTGTCCGCCCTCTTCTTCGTACGCTGCCATTGTATACACAAACGTGCATTATGTATCGTGCGGGAAACGCGCCGAACAGATCGGGAGTGCCACGCGCGTGCACTATTATTACAACTCGCGGGTCCCCCGCGATTGTTGCGCTGCTGCTGCGCTCGAGCAGTAGCAAGGACGGCCGCATTTGGATTGTAATTCGCCTTTGTTACACGTAACTCGAAACTCGGCGCGTCCGCTCGATAATCATTTCTCATTGTCTACTTCTGTTGTCATGCAATTTCGTCTTTTCCACGATTGCAGTTCTATTAGCATCTACATTCGGGGAATAACGCGTTGCATACGAAGATGAATTCCAATCTCACATAAGAGAGATGGAACTGCTTCTCATTATTTTCTTCATTTATTATGTTTTTTTTTTGTTTGTACTTTATTCCCTTTTTTTTTATTTCAATCGTGACGCGTTTTCTAAAATTGCAAGATGTGCACATAAAAATTGGCAATCGACAACTTGCGTTTATTTTATATTGCAACCTTTTGACAAAATTGAGGGCAACGTTCGCGAGCGCGATAGACCGTTTCGATTTTCTTCCTGCCGCGGCGCGTAATAGAATCGGTACTTGGAGTAATACCGGTATCCTTGCTCTCCGGGTGCAGAGAGATAAGTGCGGTCAATTTTATCTGCCGTATTTTACATAACGCGGTTATCTATCGGGACGCATCGGGGACTTGGTCGCGCGTTAAATCACTCTCCTAAATAGCGAATTAACATACATACCGATCGATATCGGCGCACGCCTTGTGTTCCGCCACTCCGGTTTTCTGCCCCATATTAGCACGGGAATATATGATAATGATAATAATGCGCATAAAAATCGTCTATTGTCGACGCGTCATTTAACATCGAGTAGATCGGGTCTTAGATCCTGTCGTTCGTGTCTCGCGGACTTCCGACATTGACGAGAACGACGACGGCGGGATGATCTCCCGTCTCTTTTAATATAGCGCTCAAAGCGTACAGGACATACAGAAATATTTCACAAATGTGGTCTCAGGAATGTCGTGTCTTATCTCATGTAGGATGATATTATATCTCATAGAGAGAATCTTAACGTCAGTAAATCTCGACACGTATCGAATGGCGGCGAGGCTCAGGGACTTAGCAGGCAAGATCCGCGAGCGTTTTCCCAGTGGAATGTGTTGCGGGCGTCGACAGCTGTTACATCAGCAATAGGCCAAGTAACCCCGTAGAATCCGAGGTAACAGGCGGCGGGCCGCGGCGGTAAGAGCCCAGGCCTCTATTCTGCGGGTGAACCGTGTGTGTTGGATATATCGCGCCGGGTTGTATAACGCGAGGTAAATGCGCGCTTTACCTGCAGCCAGAAAGCGCTTACGTTACGGCCACGATGCCACGCCTCGAGAAACGTTTCCTCGTTCCACGGAAGGAGATTACCCGCGTCGGATTCGCACGGCACGGCGCACGACGTACGTATACGTACGTCGCTGCCCGTTTTCGCGCGATCGATTACGACACGCCAGAACTATAATGTAATCCCGTGTTTGATTCAGCACCGTTATTATATCAATGCGTAAAGTGGGCATATCCTGCGATATTTCTATCTCCACGCGCTTTACCGTCTGCGCCTTGCAGCTTTTCCCCGCCTCCGAATAATTCTCAGATGAAGTTGTCTTAACGCGGTATAACGATTAAATTTTTTTAAATTATTTTTAGCTTGAATCTGACTATATTCTGGGATTAACACATATCTAAATTTTACGTCTCTTTATGTTCAAAAGAAGTAAAACTTGAAAACTTGACTTGAATGTCTCTTTGATATTTCTTGCTGAAGATATTTTTTATCAGAAATTTTATTATTTCTTCCGGAAAAGTACTTCTTTTTTATATTGTTTCTGTATCAGCTTTTTTACTAAATCAAATGTGTGTGTGTATGTACAAGATCTTTCAGAAAATTATCTATATAACAGAAATATTTTTATCACAACATATTAAACATATTAAACATGGAAAAAATGAAAGGTGAGAGTCTCATCGTTGTAAATACTTAAATGATAATATAATTCATAAATAAATTGAATTCTTTACCATCATCTCGTATTACTTTCAAGAAAAACAATACGATAACAATTTGATATGTGAATCACATCAGGCTGCGGATTAGGTTCTCACAAAGGCGAAAGTAATTAATTCGATCGCGAGAAAAAGAGAGAGGGAGAGTAGTGTTAACTTTCGCTTATTATAAAATAAGATCAGCGATCTAATCGGTGTGACACCGCGTTAGTCGTCACCACGCCACAGTAATTTACCTAATTAACCCCACGAGCTTCAGGGCGCGCCGGATGACGATCTTTAAATCCGCGGACGATTCGTCGAGTCGGGACTGTTAAGCCTCAATTAAGGCGACGACATGAGCACTTTCCAGAGACTGTTAAGTTTCCTCTACCTTCCTCAAATAAGGAAGTTTGCTATCAACAAATTCTTCCACTGTACGACCCAATCTTTGCGCGAGTGAGAAGTAAATTAACGAGACCTAATTAATGAAAAATCACGCCTATTTACTGTCTTACGGTAGGCGGCTTATTCTCACTTCCGTTCGTTAGAATAATTGTTTTAGAGAGCTACGGTGTTCACATCTTATTGTTAGATATCTCTTGCGTCTTTCAGATTTTATCTGCGTTGTATCAAAACAGTCCAAACAATATTATAATAATAATTAAAATTGTTAAATGCCTCATGCGATATGTTTATATAATAACAGGATTATAATTTTCGTATTTCTAGTGTTTTTACGAAGGCTATTAAATAAACTGTCATCATTTTTTCAATGATTTTATAACTTCTATTATTGAAGAATATATCGTGATTGTTTCGTGATAGATTTTAATGCAAAATTACGGAGAAAATTAAGAAAAAGACTAAAAATGAAATTGACTTTAAAATAAATATCATGTTAAAGGGAAAGGGGCTTTTATTTGTATCTGTGCCATACGAATATCACGTGAATAAAGTACGCATCTATGTATATGTGCAAACAATCTGTCCAGTATAATGTTTCCGTTCATGGATATTCTCGTACGCATATAATATTCCGTACTTGATTTTTTCGTCATCCGAGAATCGTGAAATGAGATCCCGGACATCCCCCGCAAGACGAGTTTTAATGTAGATTTCCGTCTTTGCGTAGTAATTAAATCTGCACGGCTTTCAAACAAAACTATTCGTAACTGTTATCCTTCCACTCTTCTTCTCTTCCTTTTTTAGAAATCTGTTTACACCTCTATGTCGGTTGTATAAATAATAATTATTGAAGTGATTGAAAAAAAAAGGGTTTCCCATTTATATGTCGATAACGGAAATTAGATCTGCTATAAATAACTTATTTATTCAAGAGAGCAAAATGGTGTCATTTGCTTCATTATTTCTCACGTATAACTATATAAGATAATTTTAAGAGACATGATTTTATAATATTTATTGTAATAGAAACACCCAAGTGAGAAACTTGCAATTTTCTATATTTAGACTATATGTCTTTTCTATATTTTAAAAATTCTTTTATATTGCTATCATATATGCAATATAATTTTAAACAAAATTACATTTTACAGAATATGTTTTAATGAAATGAAAGTTAAACATAAAAACTAGCAAATAAAATGTAAAAAGAATTACGTAGAGCGGCAGTATCGAAAAGATTTATTTCGTAGGGGTGATATGTAGCGATACCTGAGCATTTTGCTTTGCCGAGCAGCCTCTACGGAAGAGGACGATTAGGCGCGGATTTAGACAACAGCTGCATCGTACAGCACGCAAGGCGCGTGACGCTGCACCGCTAACACGAGCTCGAGTCTCTCGTTCTCTATTTTGTCAATTTTTAGATACGAGGAACAGGAGTGATTTCAATACACTTAAAAAAATGTAACGGAACGAATATCTTGGAAGTTATTAGAGATATTGGAAAAATTTTTTATACAAACAAAAGATGAACGATGGAACGAGTAAACGAAGTTTAAAACGATTTGCTAATTATCTTACAATGATTAAATTTAATTTTATTGTAATTATACTGTCAAGAGGATAGTTCAAGAATTTTTAGCCGAACGATTGAAATTAATCGTTAAATGAATATAATCAATGAAATATATTAAATTTTCATTATATTTATTATCGCACTTCGACGAGACATAAGCTTGTACTTTGACATATTTATCGCTAATTGTTACATCGATACACGCTTAATTGCACTTGACTCGAAGTGGTTTTTATCTCTCGGCGATATAGAGTCACATGGCATTTCTTAGCCTAGGGGGGAAAAATTCCGGAGACGTTTCCCTGGGACTCGACCTCCGTTGAGAGCCGCCGAAGAATTTCTCTCGGTCGCACGGAAAATAGCCGTGAAACGGTCGCGAAACGATCCACTCGACACAAAACGTTTCGCATCCGTCTGGACGAGCAGCGTCGGCCGCTGCCCGTATTATCGTAACGGTTTCCAGGTAGATCTTCCGAGAAGCGCGGTTTAAGGAAAGGCTACCCGACGCTCTCAAGGAAGAACTGGACCTTGGATACTGGACACTGGCCAGGGTAACATTCCGCCGTAGGCTGTGTCGCGCGTCGCGTCGCCGTGGAACGCGCCCGCGTATACGGTAAACTATGGATTCCATATGATTCCTCGAAGGACGATGCATCTAATGCCGACGACGTCGGGCAAAAATCCCGGTAGCCGGTTACCAAGCGCCGTTTGCCGATGATAGGAGCGAGAAGGGAAACCCGGTCTCGCCCGGTTCGCATGCTCTCTAATCGCGCATCGTTGTTTCTCAGGAATCTAAGAAGAGATTTATCATTGTCTCTTTATACAGAACGTTACTGAAATAATTCCTGCGACCCGAGAAAAAGAAAGGATGACGTCCGAAGGTAGATTCTCGCTTCTAAGGAAAAGTCTAGCTCGCTCGTTGCAACGCAACACGCCCGCGAAGTTCGTCCAAACAGTTTAGAGACGCGCTATATAGGTTTCCCCGCTATCTGTATTCGCCTGTTACCGAATACCGCGTATATTTAGAAGGGAAGATTAAAGAGAAGAGGATCCGTAATAAAATGTTTTCATGTCTAGCTCTGTTTCTTCTTTCTTGTACGAGAGCTGTCCAACCAACTGACAGCCTGGTGATTCAAACGCTATTTTTGCTGCACTATCGGAGCAGCGCTGCGTAATTATGCGTCTCACGATAAAAGTCAGCGGATCGCTGATCAGGTTCTGATCGGAAATAAAGAAAATCAAGTGATGTGTGCTTACATAAAAAAAAAAAAAACTGTTGCACAATGTAATTGTATGTTTGTTTCGACGGTGCATTTTCTTTTAAATGAAATTCTTTCGAATGCGTCATGGTGATCGGAAAGATTGCATATTATTAGCCGAGTATCTTTCACAGGACTGAACTGGCATCGACCCAGACATTCTCAAGATTATCGTATTTTTGGCTCCATGTTCTTACGTGGCGATTTAAATGGCAACGCGTGTTGGGCAATAGCGTATTTTATTTCTGTGTAGTAAGACAAAGTATCTTATCCCGCAATTATATTTGAAATATCTTCATTAGGTTTTCATTTTCATTCATAACATTCAATGAATCACAGCCGAATCTTACATGTTTCCTTCAAATAAAACTTAAGCTTACAACTGCATGAAAAACTCAAAAACTCGCGTGTGGTTTCTTTTTTGTAAAATAAAACGTGAATTTATTTTCTACTTCTGTGACTTCGTCATAAAGAGTCAGATTTGCATGAAACTCGGGTTTCTAAGCTATTATATGGAAATTACAATTACAACTGAAAGCTTCACTTCCTATTGACAGGCATATCATTTAATAGGCATGTTACTTAGTCTACCTATTTATTGATTGACAGGTAATGATTATCACAACCGTGGCGGCAGCACAAAAGAAACGAACGCAGTTCAGAGAACTCTACAGCGGTATCTATGTGATTGTAAAGTAGGTGTGGTACTAAAGTAGGATTAATTACTCGATAATCACCGAGAAAATATGCTTTTGCGCGCGCGCTCGTGTATATACAATATACAGATACATATATACATATGCATACATACATATTTCATAGAGTTGCAATGCCGCGAGACAACGTTATGAAATTAATCGTAAACCACAAGCGTAGAAATAAAACGGCAGGGAAGGCTGCTGCAAACGACTTCTTGGCAGATAGACGCGTTCGCACGTGCAGCCAAGTATTACGTGTTTACGTTGGGTATAACACTAATAAAGCTCGTTTTATTAGGATTGCGGATAGTGTCAGATATTGCTGGGTATAACAGCTGCGTGAAATTGATCTCCCTTACTCCCGTCGTTGAGAATTTAATTATGATTATTATCATTCGCTTAGCCGTTTTTGATATCCCGCTCCTGAAGTTCACGCGATGATTAAAATCGTCATGTTAACGTATAGGCCGATTAACATATATTTGCGCGATGATGTACACTCGAACGGATCACACCCGTTCACAATTTATTCATACGTTAGCTAATAGAATTATTTATTCATGAGATGAGCGTTTGAACAATACCATTTATATTTCATTACGAGTGTTACGACATGTTAATATCGCGTGTAGCGCGTCTCTTTATAAAATTAGAATCGGATTAATTAATAGTGTTCACGCTTATCGGTGAAACTGATCGTGCGCCATGCAATTTCCGTCTGCAATGTTGTCATTAAATACTAATAATACGGCACTATCGACGCACGCCCACGTTGCTTACGCGAGGGCGCGTCTTGAAGCCTTTAAACGGCAGCTCCAAGCACGGTTTCATCCCGAGGAAAATGATTTCCTCGGCGAAGCATTGCGATAATGTTGCCGCGAGTAAGGCGCGACGGACGCCGGTATTCCCGGACAACAACGCGGCTATATGCTACCGGCACAAGGTCGTTGTGTAACGCCCGATGGAAATCGCGAGTTCTCTGATGTTAACGGCGAAAGGAAGGCTGTAAAGCACAGGCAACTTTGCAAAAGAGGAGAAGGAGCAGAGAGCGCCTTGGCCACTCATCTTGAATTTCCGCCTCGATTTCTGAAATGTCGGGGAGCGCTGGCTATCACTTTCCTCTTGGGATATTCCAAGAGGAAGGAATAGGTAATGCGAAACAAAAAGTTGCTTCGATCGTTGAAATAATTTCAGGGAGTTAATTAAACTCCAACCGAAGCTGTGGATATTCTGAAAGTGATAGATGGGAAAGAGACGATCGTTTTCTGATAGCTAATGCATTAACCGCGTCTTCGTACCACCCTTTTTTCACATATTGACTCTTCTTTCTGCGAGCTTCTACATTCCCGATTCGTTTCTTAATAAGCGAAAGGATAAGAGATCGTTTCGCATGTATGATAAAGATCTCTCGAAACATAGTTCATCGGCGTTGCGATAACTCGATGTCGCATAACTCTACCGCTCCTATGATACCGTGTTACACGGTGTAAACGTATAAATAACTGGCCGGAGGGATAATTAATACGCGCGAGTAGGAATACGCGTACGAGCACGCGAATACAAATCGTAAAAGGCAAAATGGTAGGAGGAGTTCGAGGCTAGCTGGATGCTGGGATATAAAATAACTTGGCATAATCGTCACGCAGCGGAGAGCCGGTGTAACCACTGGTACGTAGATAAAAGGCCCACATGTGCATGTGTGTATATATGTGTGTGGTGGTGCGTGTGGCTGGATCCGCGTCGCGTGTGTATTACCGCACGGGACGAAAGAATTCGCTCGTGCCGGTGCCACGTCCTTGCGTTTCCTCTCGAATGGAGGAACGCCACTCCTCTCTCGTACACTCCACGATTACGTTCACTTTCTACCCTTGCCGCGGGAATATGTACGTTTATATATATTTTATATATATATATACATATATATATATTGTATACATGTAGCGCCTGGCTCTTCGATTTTTTCCAACGAACCTGCCTTTTATTCCGATTGCACTCTGCCGGCACAGAGAGAAAGAAAGAGAGAGAGAGAGAATATCCGATGCAATCACGGGCGCTGCATCTCTCGAACGTTCGCACGGGGCGTAGATTCTTCCTGTTTCCTCGTCATTCGGCGCATTTTACGATGTACACCGATATCCCAAGCGGGGCGGCGGCGAGTGGGAACGCGACTCGTTACGTCGTCGCGAAACCCGCAGTCGATCTCTATTTGCGAGGATGACAAGGCGATAGCGAAGCGCTGATAATTCCCGGGCCGACATATCGGAGACTAACGTCTATAAGATGAAGAGATTTCTGAGGTGGCGTTTTTCTTGCGACTGTATCCGGATATCCGGTATGCGACTGTCCGATAATTTTTTATTCTGATCCATCTTTAACGAGAGGGGTGTACCTGATACCAAGTGCAAATAATTCCACAAACACCATTAAAAAGGCAATTAAAAGAGCTTTTTGTTTTAAAAAAACCAATTATTTCCAAAATAATAAAATGTATCACTCTCTATCTCCTTCTCTCCAAACTTTCCTGATTTTTAGCTACTTTAGAGAAAGAGAGAAGAAAAAGGAATTTCAAAACCAGTTTTTAAATTTAAAATCTTCAAGTATCTTGATTCATTACTGTCCGACGCACATAAGTAATTATCTCTAAAGGAAACTATCGCGGGCACACATATGCACGCACACATACCGGTCGATCCCGTCGCGTGGACGCTCGTGGGCATCGAGGCAAGTCCGCAGAAAGCCGTGGAAATAGCAGCAGCCGCTCGTCCGTCGTCCGCGAGATCTTTCGCGCGGATAACGCGATCGCCGCGCGTGTTGCTCCCAGCGAACGCGAGATCGCATCTCATGAGCGATCCTCTAATGGTTCCTCCGCGCGATTTATAAATGACGCCGATCTTGATCCCGATCTTGGCGACGGCGGAGGAGAGCCTTACGAGGCAATTTCCCCGCGATAAAGAGTCACTCGAACGATCTATGAAAATTTATTAGCCAAGGGAAGAGGAGGACCGATGGCCATTAAACGATGGTGCATTCCAGCGCGGAAAGCACGGCCGATCGGAGACGGCTAACGGTAATCCCGTCGCCGAACATCGCGTTCGATTAGCTTAATATGTAAATTCACGATATAAATTGCAAATTACGGCGATACGGTGCGTGAGATAGGACGTACGCGCGCGCGCACGGCTCGGCTTTGCACTTGGACGGGCAGGACGTTCCGTACTTCCTGTTTACAAATAGGAAAAAGAAGGGATGTTCGTCGAGATTCATTCAGTTCAGCGTGGCGCAGGATTATGGCAGGATTGTGTAACTGGGTTCGGAAAGAGCATCGGCCTCGTAAACGCAGATCTCTTTGCCGGTATTTTATTCTTTCTTTCTTTTTTCTTTTTTTTTCCAAGAAACGAAAGAATGTTATTTATTCCTATAGTAAAATGCTTCTTTTAAAGTTCCAGAGTTAAACGATTAATGTCTATCGCGCCTTCTCAGATTTTTACATGTACGTTAACAAATAACGATCATAAAGGAAATAGATGCGCGTTTGTAACAAACTGCTAATTTATAACAATGTCATTGCTTAACAGAAAATATCAGTAACCGCGAGAAATGGCGTGCCATTATTTCGCAAAAGAGAAAGACACGACTGCGTGAACTTTTGAAGGAGGCTGAAGGAAAAAGAATGAGGCGAAAGGTCGCAACAATCGTTCCCTCGAGCAAACGGTGATAAAAGTGAACGTCTTACGAATAACTGTGTGCACGAAAGATAGAACGATAGAATTGAATGCGAGCGATGAAAGCGTTTGCTTCGATGAGACAATTGAATGAAATGTTTGTTTCCTGTCGGATGTTTCATTAATCAAAGAATGTACGATTTTAGACATATATTTTAAATATATACATTATATACTATATATTTTTTTTTAAACTGTACAAAAGCTACATTTTTTTAGAAAAATTATTTCTTAGCCATGTTTAAGAAAAATGGTAGAAGTATATTTTTTAGAGACATTACGGAGTTTCAAAATTACAATTCTTGAAAATTGACAAATTAACGCGTGCGCTCTCCTTAGTGCCACGTGTCATTTGTCTCTGCAAAGCCGCTTGCATGAAATATACGGCGCCTATTCTTATAAAAGCTCAGATAGGTCATCGGACGAAAACGGACGGGTCCGCACTGTCCGCAGTTATTTTAGGCCCCTTTATTCCATTCCATCGTGGTACTCCTACTCCGGGGGATCGTTACCGGGCTTCAGTTAGACGAAGATTTGTTGTTTCTCGCGCTGATGCTCGAGTTTTCACGGAAACGTCCCTTTGAAAGGCTTCGATCCGGTTGTTTTGCCTCCGCTGTAAAATGGCTTCAAAAGTTCGACCCATTTTCTGACGATTTTTGTAGACGGTAAATAATCCGTAAGATGAACTTTGTGTTTGCAGACAAACTTGTTTAAAAGTTACTAAAAAGTTACCATACATATATATAACTTGTTTTTAAATTAATCTCTGACTTTAAATTCAAAGATACAATATAATAAAATAGGCTGAATAGAGAGAAACAAGTAAAATTTTAATCGTATCTACATATGTACATTTTTTCTTTTTAATTCCCCTTAATACTTTATAGAACACCGACATATTATTTTATGCAATTAACGCAACGTCGAGCAACATTAACTAAATTGCATTAATATATTTTATTGATAAAAAAATTGTAAGCTAATATTGCAAGATTTACTTTTCACAGTAATGTTGCACTAATTACTATTCCCCTCGACTTTCTGCTTTGCAAATCGAAAAATCCGTGCCAATATGCACGCCTTGCAGTCGCAGAGTCATTTATTTTTAACGGTGCACATGTACATACCGTGCACATGAAAACCAATTTTGATATCATGCCATATCTTTACCGTTTAACCGCTCGCAGAAGGAGGGGTGGGGAGAGAGGGGAATTTACGATAGCCCGATGAAATAAACAGTTAACGAGCGTTCCGTTTAATTGGAATCCGCGTCTGTGCCTGCTCATAATGTCGCACTGTCGGCGCCGTCGTCGCGGACTTGTGCGCCACTTTCAGCAAATTACAATGTTCGGTGACATTCTCTTACGGAGCGGCCGGCCCGTTACCGGGCTGGACGACAAATTGCGACATTGCCGATCACGTGAATTGCATTAATTCATTTCGTACATTTCGCAGAATGCTCCTGTGGGAGTGCGTCCCGATCGTTCGCTCGTTAGCCGGACAAATTGTAACATCCGAAATCATTGAGAATACGCTCGACTTGCGATCGCCCGATGAAATACAAATCCGGTTTTATCCCGCGACGATACCTTTTTCATGAGGCGCGAAACGTGTAGCGCTTTGGATCGGAGTAATTACGGGACGGAAAGCTCGGCGTGTGTAAAAAGAAGATTGTTCCTGCGCATTTTTACCCGCCTGACCCTCATGCCCGCTGTTGGATCTAACGATTCGCCAATGCAGTTAGCGCGGACTAGCGCTCAGATATACAACGAATTCGTTCTTGCTTGCTGCGAAGCAAGTTTCCGTCCGGGACAACGGACGGGCCGAGTGGAAATCGCTCTCGCGGAGCTCGTACGATCCAGGTATGCCGGTCAGAAGAAGGCTGCTGCGCACGCCCACCGTAAATTTTAGTACGTCATCTCCGAGGAACGACCTCGTCCCACAACCGGCACTAAACTCTTTTACGAGCCGGGCTCTGCAACGTTGCCCGTTCACGGATGTCGTTGACTCGTTTTTTCCGTCCTCGTCCTTCCATGGGCGGAGCGAGCCTCAGCAGTCTCTCTCTCTCTCTCTCTCTCTGTCGGAGATCTCGCGCGGAGGGAGACCTAAACAAAATGTTCGGGAATCGTCTGAAATCGCTGGAGAGTCGTTCAGGCCTCTCCTTTCACTCGCAGGAATAATTCGGCTCGATATCAGGAAGAAGGAAGTCGAGAGAGCTCGAGCGCGGAACTGACCGGCGCTGTTCGGCGCTGCAACGCATTGATAGATAAGATGAGGTGAACGTACTTCACTCTTCCGCGCGATGCACCGCGCGCCGTTCTTTTTTTTTCTCTTCTTTTTCCTCTCCCTATTGCCCGCAGCGTCTTTTCTAGCGGCATAAAATAGAACGCTTCGTCTACCGTCGTTTGCCCGATCCGGTAACCGTGGAAAATTATGATGTTTTTATTGCGGCTTTTAAAAACAATAGGTCACACGAGCTGGAAGCGAGGCGCGCGCGCTGCCGGGCAAAAAATCGCGAGCGAAAATATTTGTTTTGCGGGGAGAATACGAAGCGCGTATTATCCTTGTTACGAGCCTTGTCGTCTTCCCTCTTACGAAGCCATCCGTTTCGTTAGTTTGTACGAACCTGTCTGTATAAATCGTATAGCGCGATTTTTCTCGCGGCAGAAATGTCTCTCGAGTACCGAGTGAAAATAAAGTTCATCTTGCTCCGACGGTGGATTTAGCAGTTATCTTACACGCGAGCTTCTTCCAAGCATGCATAATGAACGGATACCTATGCGATCGCGTGTACCAAACACCTCTCTGACATTGTACTTCCACCCGTGCGCCGTGTCCACCGGGGCTCATATCTCATCCGCATTATCAAGGTAAACGAGGTAAATTTACGATCTACTTGCGCAGTCATTAAACGAACGTGATATAGGAGCGATAGGTATGCGTGCCATTGCGCGTGTTTTGCGCCTTTCGATTCCCGAGTGAATTATTAGGAATGATAATTAGTGATCATAATTAATACATTTATTCCCAAGTTTCATTATGTATACGCGTGGCAGTAAGTTTTTTTTTGATCTCTCAATCGAAATATTCTTATCTTTGATAAACTTACGTAATGTAAAATGAAGTCTCGAGTTTATCTGATGTGCGACACTTATCTCTGAGCGAGAATCATCTGACGGTGACAGACGCGGTCTTTTTCAGTAGTTAAATATCGGAGAACTTTACGACTTTCGCATCCCGCTGTCTGGGGCGGAGGGACAGGACAGGACTGACGATACTAATTCCAAAAATATATCGCCAACCGGGGGTGATGTTCCACGGTCTTGCTCGTATTTCGGTCTAGGGTAATGCACGCTATAGGGAAACACGCCACACCGCTGCTTGTAGAGAGAAAGAGAACACGCACGTGCGCGCCATATGTCGTCACCGTGTGTGCCACGTAATTTTTTTCGTACTGAACCTTGAACTGTCGATTGCACATTTCCACAATATTAAGAGACGAGATGTCCCGTGCCCCGATCAATCGTATTGCGAGCGCGAGTTATGAGAATTCGAGCGTTGGAGCGTTTTGCGATCAAACCGCTCCGGTTTCTCTGTTCCCTGTATCGCTGTATTAATAGCTCACGCTTTGGCAGCTTGCCTATCGCTTCCTTTCATTCATATTCCTGTTGCCCTGTGAGTTAGTTAGGGGTAAAAATAAACCTGGAGTACGGGAGAGGGGGGGCGATCTTGTTCAACAGGAGCGTCGCCGGGATTCCGAACTATGCAAGGAGAAATTAGCTTTGGATCGCGCGGCTTCGGAATAAGGGATACGCGGCGATTAAGGCAAACAGAAAGGAACAAAAGGACGATTGTTTAAGAAATTAATTAAGATTGTTAAAGAGGAAAGATGAAAGAAAGAAAAGGAAAAAGAGGGAAATTAGATAATATAAGCAACGCCATGAAATAATGTAAAGCGGAAAAGATCGATGATTCGGTTTTACATTGATAGTAGATCTTATTCGATAATTATTAGTTATTAGCTAAACTATACTTTTAACCGTGACGAATCGGACGTGTTTATAAAAGCTAACTGTCTCAAGGTTAATTGCCATTTGACCGTAAATGAGAGAGTGGACATGAATTAACATTAAACTGACCGTAATTATATTTCTGACTTACTTTTGTCGTTCTTTCGTCTCTTTCGATTCGAAAGGAACCTTTCTGAGCGACTCCCGTCAAGGATAACGACTGGGATATGCAAACGCACGAGACAATTTTTACGTACGGATGTATGTACGTTTGTTTTAGAAAATCGCTCTTTCGTAATTCATAAGACCTGCATTCCCGGTTTTCACGCAATATACTTTCTCTTACAGCGGCGATTACGCATTTCGTAAGTAATTTAACCTTTAGTCAGGTGTCAGCTGTTGCAGTATTATCCTAATCTTTTATATCTTTATCCTATTTTCAAAATAAGTAGATTAAATTTTTAGAATAAGAAAGGAATCATATGATTCTTATTCCAAAAAGCTCATGAATAAAAACAATTTTAATTTAGATAGGAACTCTTTAAATTTAGATAAAAAAGATGATAATTGTACAAAAATATTTTATTAAAATAACGACGTGTGCGAAACATTTTGCGATTTTTATTGATTAACTTTGAGGTAGAGATCATTTTTTAAACTACGTTCTACAAAGTGCAAATTTATTCCACGCGCCAGTTCAATTTCCGTTGTCGAGAAAGGACTTTCGTTACAAAATGTTCGAGAATCGGGCGGTCGAGTGATTTCTATGGCGTGCCACCAGATGCTAATCACGGCCGATCGGACAGAGACGATATAATCGCCTTCGTAAGCTGGATAAACCGTAATTAAACCGAGCAATTTCAGCATCAACTATTGTGCACGAAGAACGGATGCATGACGTAACGTCGAATGTAGGCCGTTGGAATTCTTTTTTTTTTTTTCCAGTACGGTACGCGACCGCACGTCCATATGGATCACGTGTCGGAACATTGTAAGGCTGCAGTGTAATACAATTACGCTCATTGCGCGTCACCATTGATTTCGCTTTGCGAAAAGCCAGCGGCAAAATTTCGTCAAAAAATTATAATGACTTGATTTTTCATATTTATCACTAGACTGCAAGTGCTCCAAGCAATTCTCGAAATTAAAATAAAACAAAAATAAATATAAAATACTCTGTACGAAAAGGAAGATAAAATGAAAGTCTCAGGCGAAGTTGAACAGCTTATGATTCAGGAAAAGAACAAAAAATATAGTGTTTATTTCAAACGACTAAAAATAGTCTTCAGGATATGACATTTCAGATTTTTATTTAAATTTTTTTTTTAAATAAAATTCTTATCTTTTTTTAAATAGAAATATGCGTAACTAATAATTGAACTGTTATTAGGTTTTTAAATTAAGTTTTTTCTACGACTACGTTATGAATATATTTTGCAACGAGGTCTGACAGATATAATTATAATCGTGGTGTTGATTTTCTGAAAGTACATTCGTGTCTGACGACATTGTCGCATAGTAATATGTCACGAAAGTTTACCGGTAAGTAGGAGTGGAAATAAATTTTCACCGTGCTGTAGAAACTAGAGCGGAACGAATCGAAGCACGAACCGATGTAAGGTTTACCGTAAGAAAGTGTCCTTCCCTTTGTTGTTTTCCAATATTCCAAGCGCATTCCAGAAAATTAAAGAAGTAAACAATATATTCAAGTTTCATACTTAAAGTGTTTATTAACAGCTAGACGTCAAAGAGATTTTAAAGAACATTTGTTATTATTTTCAATAATTAAAGAATTGATAAAAATTTAAAAAGTCGAGTTTTTCGTCTTATATAACTGTGTCTGAACAAAACAATTAAGGAATATTCAATTCCGCTCAAAACCGGTTAGCTTAATGCACACTGACAAGTCGGCGAAATGAATGTTCTACTGATTACAATATGAATCTAATTAGCCAGTTAAATCTTATTTCTCTTCTTAATCTCTCTAATTTTATGCATCACTGGGTCTTGTACGCATACGTTTCGTTCACGAGCAAAGTAGGTTTCCTCACAAACATTCTTATTAAACTTGAGGTCGAATCGTAAGTGCTTCGAATTTTCTCGTGAAAAGAAATCGCATATTTTCCTTTTTTTTTTTCTTCGCGAAGGAACTCAAGACATAATTGCGCCAATTTCGCATTCTAGGTCCGAAGTTCGTGATTCGGGATCTCGCGATTCTCCCTCAATGCGGACGCTGCGACGCGATTAATCTTTGCGCGTACCAGCGGCCGGGGAACGTCTATTTATTGCCCGTCGCGCGCCAAGGATGCAGACAATTTCCTGGTTCAAGTGCACCCCACGAATGCAACGTTGCGGGCGCGTATCACGCGCCCCGGGTATTCAGACGACGATAAAAAACGATCTCCTCCGTCTGACGAGATAGCGCCTAGCTGCTGCGCCGCGCCATGCATATTTATACAGCGGACGTTTATTGCGCACCGAAAGGCGATGCAGCTCGCAACTGATAACCCCGTCTTCTCCGACGCGAACGACGGTGATGACGCCGTGGATTCGTGCTTTCGTTTAACGTCTCTGCTCCTTCCCTCGCAACTTCCTCCCGCTCGTGATTAGCTCCCTTAGCGATCGGTTTCTGCTACGGTGCATGTGCGTATAACGGCACTGACGAGACATTGTATACAATGTATACAAGTCTTTCCTCTTTTCTTTTTCACATCGCGAGAAAGCATCGTTAATACGTACAGGATTACTTTGCGCCCGGAGCAACTTAGCAATGCGACGAAAAAAACCTGTAAAGTCGGATGAAGTAATTTCAAGAGGATGATTCATAAATATATTCCGATTTTAACGAGCGATACGCTACTTGCTTTCTATCACTGTGTGTTTCAATGTGCAAGCTTGCTTGTTGCCACCAAGACTCCCCTCAGCTCGTTCAGTTTTAAAGAAAAGAACAAATTAATGTTTAGTAACGAGCACCTACGATAACGAGTCTTCGTGAAGTTAATGGAAACGAGTAGACACTTATAAATAAATCGTGAATAAACCGAGTTGGAGAATTTTTCAGAGTTCGACGTTTGTAGATCTATCGGAATCTCGTTTCGCCGCAAGAATTGGCTGAATCGCGCGCTTCGTCTCGTCTCCTCCATCGCGTGCTAACGACGATTGTCTGAATCCGCGCTCGAGCCCACTCCGGAGCATCGCGACCGCGAAGATTTATCTCTCGCGCTCTAATTGAGTTCTCAGCGAATCCGATCGCGATATAAAGCACGCTCCATGCGATCGAGGAGTGAGGGGGAGGGGGGAAGGAAAAAGGAGGAATGAGGGAAGGCCTCGCCGTATTTCGCACACGTACGCGCGATTCCGTCGTCGGTCGCGTGGCCCGCGAGATGCAGCTTTGGAGCATCGCAAGCATCGGCGGCCACCTCTCTTTCGCCCCAAGAGAAGATGAGGGCATCGCCCTGACCGTGACCTAGCCACCGCTCTCCACGGGCAAACAAACGTGCACGTACGCGTATATACACGTACGTGCAACATCCTACGCCGCGATCGACGCACGCGAAGTGGCCAGGTCGTACGGCAACACACGTGCGCGTCTCCTCGACGTACAAGGTGTCCGTCCGCGTGCGTGTGTTGCTAAAAAAGGAAAAAATGCGACGGGACAATTCTTCATTTACGGCCTAACCGGCCTTGAATCAGGGATATCGCGATCACGATAAATCTTATTTCCTTTTCCTTTATTTCAAGAAAGATAAGAATGTGACGATTAGAAATCTCAAATATCGACATTTCGTTTAGACAGAGCGTGGCATACATTACTGTATAACTACGGTGACCATTCGTTTTATATTACAAAGGACAGTTCTTTATTTTATGTCTATGTCCTTTAGATTTACTGTTTTCTTGAAAAATCCTTTTGTCCCTTATTTCTGAAAAGTTCTCAGAAAATGTCTTATATTTCAGTCTTTATAATCTTTGTATATTTTATGTAATATTTAAATAAAAATATGTTTTTTTATATGTATATGTTTTAGTTTATAAAATTTTACTTTTTTTCTCATATAACTATATATATTTAGGGAAAAAATAAATTTACATTGCACTTATTTGTGGAAGAAGAATGGGTGGCGGTGTTTTTTATTTTTCTCAACGAAATATGGTCACCGTATGTATAACATGATTTCCATAAGGAGAACTGTAAGTTTCTTTTATTTTTAGAGTAATTTTATTTTATTTTATACTCATTTTGATTGGTAAAAATCATGGCGTGATGAATATCTCGCCCTTATTTTTTTCTTTTTACAATTTTTATTTTTCACACTTTATTTACGAGTAGTCAAAACAATATCAGACGTCAATGTTAGAAAATTCTTGATAAATCGCGATGCACAGATACCCGCTTCTCCGACATATTTCTGGATACACACGTATGCAGCATACACGCGTAGGAGGAGCGCTCACGATCACGCGATCGAGGCCCGAGAAACATGCCTATGCGTGCGTACCGATCGTATGTACGATGCCCGCATGCACGTCTGGACCGACAGCGAAACCGGCCCAAGCTCCACGCCGCGAAGAGCTGTCTTCGCGAAGGTTGCGCCTTCCTCCGCGTATATTTCGTTGCGGATTTGCCGCACGACGTCTCGATCTAGCCGCGTCGCTTACATAAGCGCGTGATAAATCCCTGAGACCCCTCTTTGCTCCTTTTCGTCCTAATGGCGAATCAAGAGTACTCCGACACCCTTGCGTCTTTTGCCGCGCTTTACCTCGCGGCGTCGAAAGGAGTCACCCGTGAATAATTCTCGTGGCTTGCTTATCCGTGCAGACAACTTTTTTCCTCTCGACGACCGACTGCTACGCTGCGATAAACCGACTTACTTACGAAATACGACGGAAATTAACGCGACTATTACAATGTAAAAGCGTTAAAACGATTCTCGGAAATGGTTTACGCGGACTTTGAATTCTTTTGATAATGTCGCAGTCAAGTGTTGCAAGTTTTTACGTAACGCAGTTGATACATGATATGTTTGCATACTAGTATCTTATTTTATTTTCTTCTTTTGGATCGATTTATTTTATTTTTTTATGTAGCCATTTGTGACACGTGACACGTACAATTTATGGCACACGCGTCAAAATTAAGGATCCTTGACAGCACCCAGCCGCCGCTGATGAAAAAGTAGCGTAGAAAGCAGAATTCTATAATACGGCCGGGATCAACGTCGACCAACCGTAGATGAATTGGACGTTCTATAAAGGCGGCAGCGCGAGCTTGGCGTTTATGGTTTATGATGACCAGAGTGCTCGATGACCGTAAAACACCCTGACATAGTTTAATAAAAGACCGAAGCCGACCAACGGGGCTCGGTGGCATAAAGCAATCGTTTTATGTACCATAAAATATTACGGCGGCTATTCGCGCGAGGGTTCGTCGCGTCTGGGGAAAAAAAAGGAATAAAAGAAGTAAAGAAGCGTCGCGACGCCTTCGCGATAAGCGCGTATCCAGTTCAATGCTCGCTACGAACGGCGGCTCGCTTCGGAACAGTCAGTCATTCCTAATCTCAATATGGAAATATTTATTCACATGTCATTTCCAACGTCAGTCACATCAATCGATTCTTCCGAGTGTATACAGACAGATGTCGACAGCTGAATAACCGCCACTGCGGTTACGCAACAATGATCATCTGTTATCCTGACAACGAGTGAAACTTCGTGGAAATTTATTCAGGTCGAGTTTAAAAAAAGCAGCAAAGTCGCCGACAATTTGCCATGTAAGATTAACACGCGCGCGCGTGCCGAGAAGAAGAAACAGAATTACATTATCTGCTGTAATATCACAATTAAAAAATATTTGAATAATTAATATGTCAAAATATTAATACTCGGAGTTTTGTGCATTAATTTAGTTCCTCAAAAATATTTTCCATGAATGCTATATCTATATCTTTACTTAAAATATTAATAGAATTTTTATAAACAAACAATATTTCTCCACGTGTTACCTCAATAATGCTAATGATAAATAATTACATAATTGTCAGTCAACGATATTAATTCGTTATTTTTTGGAGCATAGAGATTAATTTAAATAATTCGATTACTATTTGCTTATTATTTAAAAAACGAAAGACTCAAAGGAAGAAAAAATCATCATAGTTAGCTTGTGCAGGAATAAAAGAGATTTCGCGTTCGGCGTAAAAGGACACGAACGCTCGTAAGATCCGAAAAATACGATATTATTTTGGCCAACTGGCGGATTCGCCGTACGATCCAGACAGCTTTTTAGACGCGGTTGCGCGCACGAAATAGCGGGCCGTGATATTTTCAGAATGTTTGCGACTGCAACCGCGATCCGCCGCGCTGCACCGGGATACAACGACGTAGCATTGTAAATTATGTATAATTATATTATACATAAAAATATATATACAAGAATATATTCCTTGAATGAGCTTATGAATATTTAGATGCTATCTCGTGGCTGCTATTTAACTAATTAATGTGGATTATATATGCTTGACAACAAATGTTACGTGTGCATCGAATGCGCTCGTTATATCATTTCCTTGCATTTGGATTGAATTAGTTTTCTCACAAAAGTTCTGTTGTAACAATTTGATCTTTATCTTTGTGTTTTTCACAATATTCTCATTATACATGGATCCACTCCTAGTTCTTAACAATATAATGATATGCTCTTGTATATCATTATGTAAACGCTATTTTTAAATGTCGAAAATAGAGTTATTTCTTCCTTTTATTCGTCGAGAGAGAAAGAAGGAAAAGAATTATTCGTACAATTTTATGGAACTCTGTTCCTAGAGCGATTCGAAAGATTCACCGAACACGCGATACCGTCACGACACGCCGCCTAATTCTTTAATTGCGGATATTCTTCACGCGAGCGTCGAGAATCATGCTCCATCTTCGGCAAATTTTACACGAGATCACGAACATTGATGAAAAATTATGTCTAAAGTTTAGCAAGTGCAGATAATCGGATCGACCGTTCACCGCAGTTCTTAAATAAACTAAATAAAACTGTCGGAAAACGCAGACTGTTACGCGTGTTCGCCGAGCAGCGACAGAAATATCTAGCCTTGACTTCCTCGCGATCTTTTTTTTTATTTTGTTTTTTTTCCCGTCGATTTCCTTCTTCGAGGACTGCATTCCGCGCCGTTCGCTCCAGAACTGCTTTGAAAAGATTATTTGCGAGCGTCCGCGCTAGCGAGCTGCAGCGAACGGATCTGAAGCGTTGACTTGTTCGCCGTCGTGTTGCTCGTCGCTGTGACGCGACGCGATGCGAGGACGCGGTTTGGTACACGCCGGTAGGCATCGATCGCCTACCATGCCATTGAAATGATCACGATGTCATAGGTGTCATAGGGATTCTATCGACTCTGCGCGCGATGCAATCGGACGTATCGAGGTCTACGACGTGCCATGTCGCAGCGAACGAGCGGCAACTATCGGCGAATGCATCTCGACGTGCCATACCGTAGACATCCGCGAGGTCGGCAAAAATGTGATTTGAATCGCTTCAGAGCGTTTTGAGATCACGTTCCTTGAAAAATTGAAACGATATTGACGAAGCGTCTTTTTAAAATGCTTTGTATTTGTAAAAAGAAAATTTCATATAGAAAATTTCATGTTTCTCATTTTTAATAAATTCGATTTTTCAAGAAAATTGATTCAATTGTTCAAGAAAAAGATGCAATTCTGAAATATCACGAAACTTCTGAGAGACATTTAAAAATTCATCGTTTTATCGCAAGTTTGTTTTAATTTTTGCCAGGAGAAGAAGGTGATACATATTTTGGAATGGAGCGCTTCGGAAATAACACATGTTTAAAGCGGATATGACGCGTGAACGTAAATAGAATATGATAATATTTGTGCGCAGAGCAATAAACATTCTCGGCAATTCAAGGCGAGCATCTGCTATAAATGAAAGTCTAACTAAGGCAAAAGATATGTGTGATACAAGATAAATCATATAAATAGATCATTCGCATTAACTATCCATTCCTTTTATTTTACTGAATACAAAGAAGAATCATAAATTAATGTGAGTTGTTCAGTTATTCCGAGAAAGAAAGGAATACCACCAGAATTATCATAAATTATATCGGTGATTCTTTTTCATTGTTATCTGAATTTTAATCATTGAATACTTCATTATTCATAATTATATTACATTTCGTTGTATATAATGATTGAGAGAGGCAGGTTTTATTATATTTTGTTTCCAATCAAAGAGATTCTCTATTAATCTTTAGCATTTGTTTGTAGCAGGAACAGGACTTAGGATGGGCCGAGCCATGCGAACGGGTGTCGTTCAACACTGAAGAGGGGGAGTATCTCAAAAAAGCGAGAGAAGCAGGAAAGCACGAAGGATGCCTGCTTCGTCGCAAACCGCCGCATCCGAGCGGCGAAACGAAAGAGTGGTTAGTATAAACGCTGCAAATGTTTTTTTTCTCTCTCAAAAGGCGATTATATTTAAAACAAATTAAATACGCAAGTAATAAAAAATAGATACAAAATTTCCGAAAAAGAGAAATTCTACAGTTTCAGGATAGATTCTTTTTTTATTGTTTAAATTCAAATCTGTGACATTTCGAAACGCTTGTTTATAGGAAACTGTCTACAATGTTGGAATTTATCATTCCAACCATTGTTTGATTAGAATTGTGGCTCTTATTTTGTTTTACAATTTCAAGTTGTCCGATAATATATGAAACAGAGAAGAAAATGTTGCATATGATCTTCCATCCTTTTACAGGTGACGACGCATGAACCACCGAAATTGAAAACGACTTTAAAGACGCCTCCAAAACAAGCGACCAATCCTTTACAATTCGTCAAAGTCGGACCATGTTCGTTGTACCGAACCGCGCAGGAGCAATTACAGAAAGTCCAAGAGGTGAAGAAAATCAAACAGGAAGTTCGCGATGATCCCGAGGATTGGCAATCGGTGAGTAACTTTAAAGATATTCATCTTATTAATAAAAAGGAGAAATATTATGAGATTTGATAGGTTTGACTTTAGTTGTATAATTTGTCAGTATAAAACTACACTACCTAATCTATATATAATACTTTTTGTTTTATTAATCATTATTTTAAGATTATTAATAATTGATCGAATTAAATATAAATATCAAAATTTACGTCAAATTTATTAAAGTTAACTAAATATCATTTATTTTGATAAATTATCACAGATTTTATTTAGAAATTTATTTTAAAATTTATATTCAGGAAATTAGTGAGTTAATGCAATTCTCTTAGTAATGAAAGGGATCATTTCGTCCATAGAATTTGGATAACTGGAAGAGTAGCCGGAGGAAGCGACAGGAACATATAATCGAGCGAGTGGTCGAGGTGAAGAAACTCGAGTTAGAAGAGCATGATCGTCAGCGTCGTCGGAACAAGACCTTCTCGGAGATGATGGAGGAGCGCGGTAACAGAGGCCGTAAGCTGAGCATCAGCTTGGCTATGTACAACGATGAGGATGCGAATGATCTCAGTGACCTCGGGATCGGCACCAGCAGCGGCAAGAGCTCGGTCAGCGGTGATACACATGACGACGCGCATAGTGTTCTGGTATGTATTTATTCAAACACATGCGTGATACACGCCTTGCGTCAACTCCCTTTTATTGAAGAACAGTATTTTCGATTTCGTTAAATCTATTGACATAAATTTTACAACCAAGAGAATTAATTTTTTCAAATTAAGTTTTAATTTATTTATGAATATTTTACGTATTTTAAGCAAATCAAAATTTTGTGGTATAAAACTTTTATTTGCGTTGATTTTTTTAATAAAATTTATTCAAGAGTATTATTATTAACTGGAAAATTTATAACTTATCGCCACATTGCAATGATCTCATCATACCGCATTAATCGGTTGACCATGACCGCTATACATTCTTATATTTATTTTGATCATGTGTCACAAACATTTATCTAGTCTCAAGTTACCCATCGCATGATCAATAATTATTTCTATGTTATATCGACTGGAAGAAAGGAATATTATAAATTAAACTACACCTACACCTTACACCTACAATCAAACTACACAGTTAAAATACGCCTTTTTTATTGCAAAAAATTTATAGATATTTATTCTCACAAGAAACAGTCATTTCTCGATAATAATTACGCTTGTCCGTCAAATTGTAGAGCGACAGGGACAGCGAGATCGAGAAGAGCCATTCAGACGTCGATAACGCCACCGACATGACCTCATCCACGATGACGAGCATCGCAACGCTGTCGACGACGGCGACAACAATCGCGACTACATCAGCAACGGACGCGTCAGCAACGACGGCGGCAGCGGCGGATATCAGTACGACAATGGCATCGACGACGGCATTGGCGACAACAACGGCAACGACAATGACAACGTCTACGGCGAGAAAAATGTTCGGTGGTGGTTTTCATAGCAATCTGAATCATAATCAGGAGTACGATTCTGGTACCACCGCGACAACGAGCTCACCCGAACCGGAAGAATACACATACGAAGGCGCCATTCGCGGTTACGTGTCGAGAGTATCGCAAAACATACCGCGAAGATCCTTAACCGGGATTGATTCCAAATTGGAGGCGACAAAATCATCGATGAACGGCTCGAAGACGAGCTTGAACGATGACAGTAGTAAGTCCCCAATGTCGGTGGTGAAAGTAGATATACTGAAGCGACGCGAGGTGTTCGAGAAGGCGTCGCAGAAGAGCAACGACAATAAAACGAACAATAGGCTGTCCGGTGACTTCACCGGCACGAAATCAATCAAAGAGAGGCTGTCGAGTCTTGAGAGACAAAAATACGAGACGGAGAACGGCGATAAGGCCAGCAACAAGACTCTCAACCGATTGTCCGGTGACATGAGCTCTATCCGGGAGAGGCTTACCCACTTGGAAAAGCAAGCTTCGGAGCGAGAGAACAGGAGTTCCGTTCACCGCAAGCTCAGCACGGAAGATTTGGAGGTAAGGCCTCTCAGGGAGAGACTGTCCACTTTGGAGAAGTACAGTAGCAGCGACGAGTCCTCGGTGCCGACTACGACGAATGAGTCGCGCTCGCACAACGGCGAGCTCACCGCCAGGACAATTAAGGATCGTTTCAGCGCATTAGACACCGTCAGGGGCAAGGACACGACGGACAAACGAGGGCCCGCGCATGTCGGCAAGCATCCACTCTGTTTCCGCGATCAGGAAAGCAGAGTCGACACGTCGACGCCCAGCGAGAGGAGCTCGTCGCCCGACTCGGAGTATCGCGTGCCGCGAGCCGTCTTCCATAGAAGCCTGGACTCTCTGGACGCGGACGCATCCAGCGGCCCGGATACCTTCGAGCGCGTGCAGAGTCTCGAGGAGCTCGATTACGGACGCCAGTATCCCGCCTCGTCGTCATCCGCGGAACTCCTAAATGACACGGATCGCGAGGACTCAGGTATCCACACCGCAGACGTAAGCTGTTCGGTCAGCCAAGCGGACGAGCCGATCGATGAGGAGATTGTGCAGCACACCGTACAACACACCGGCGCGATCGTCGAACGACGAGAAGTCATCGAGGAAAGGGTCAAGGCTACGTCTGTCATCCAGGAAGACGCATCGACGTCAGGCACGACGATGGAAGCGCCGAGCGACGCCACGATGGCTATGCATTCACAGTTCACCAGCCACCGGGAGGCAGTAGCAGTGAACAAGGTAAGGAAAATATTTAGCCGCTTTTGAAATCTCGCAATTCAAATCCAAAAATCCCGAAGAGACAAAATTCGTGCTTTTATGACAATTTTTATTTTATATCTCCAAGATATAGGCATAATAACTTGAATCGAATTTTTACAGATTTTTAATTGATACCCATATTGCAGAGAAACATAATTTCATAAAAAGGCTGACGCATTTTTTCCAATACATCTATCTTATACTTAAAAAATCATTAAGCGCTGTTTCTATTTTATTGCATCATTTGTATTACTTCCTTCCTTCTGGTTATGGGTTTTTAGACAACTATACATCGGGTTGTAACTCTCTGATTCTGTAGGGTACTGCTGACACCTCTGGGGAACTATCGACTAACAAATCACAGCCGCAGGCGCGCGTAGAGACCATTACTAATTCTAATACACTTCGTTCGCATACTTCTGTACTTCGTGCGATCACCCATCCGAGTTCCAAAGTACCTCCGCGAGAAGCAACGATCTCCGAAAGCCTTCCGAAACCGCGAACGTTCGGCAAAGACGTGGTCGAATTCAAGACAGATTCCGAGCCGAGTCTCAGCGAGTCCATAGTGTCGGCCAGCCTGAAGCTCTCCATCGAGCAGGCGAGACCGAAATTTATTGGCCAAGCAAAACGGCAGAACTCGTCCAAGGAACACCTCTCCAATCTCCCTCAGCCATGTTCGGACATCGTTCCTGGTGCGGAGACATACCAATTGTCATTTCCCTCTGTCAGAACGACGACGATCCCGACCAGCCTCTCTCTCGAAGCCAGCCCAGTTTCCAAGCCTGCCTCATGCCGCACCACATCCAAGATTCCTACCCCTCTTTCTCGCAAAACCACCAAATCCTCGCCGACGACGAGTTCCGACTCTGTCTTGATCTCGTCCGCATCCAAAACTTCGCCCTTGAAGGCGCACAGCACGAATACCAAGCCCTCGAGTACGAGCCAGTCTCCCTGCCCGATTCGGAGAACGTCCGAAGCGGCGTCCGTCGAGATCCCCTCGCCCGTGTCCCCGCAGGCAAGTTCAGCAGAACTTCCGCCCTTGTCCCCGTCGAGGCTGCCCCCAGCGAACGCGCGACGCCAGGAGGAAGCGCTCTCGTCTGCGGAACGACGTCGCACCGTGGTGGAGGTGTGCGAGAAGGTGGTGGTACCTCAGGGCAAGGCGCCCACGTCGCCGCCAGTGACGCCGTTCATCACGGTGAACCGCGTCAACGCGGCGGACAAGCGGACAACCCCCGTCGCCGAGGTTAGAAGCGATCAGCAAGCCGGCAACGCCTCGAAAAATTCCTAAAGACGCGAGGACCATCTTTCCCGCAACAATAACAACCGCGCGCTGTCCTTCGCTTTCGATCAGCCGTGCTAGATCTCGTATGTAGGGTCACCGTCTCGTCGGAACGCGCGAGGGTGTGAAACATTGAGAGGCTTCCAGGAGCAACTCTGTCGTCGCTTCGACCTTAACCGCATGCCAATTACATTGCCTATCAGCCGACTGGTCGAACGGGTCGAAAACATATGCATTCTGCAAGAATTGTGCGGCTCTTCTCCGCTTAACTTTTGTAGAAGTCGAGAGTTCCGCTCCCAGTTCTTCGGGACTCGAGGGCTCCTCCGAAGGAGGGATTATTATCTTTAAGCGATTTAGCGTTAACGAGCGCGAAACACGTAAATCTAGACTACGTACACCATTCGCTAGTCATGTAAATAGGCGCGACGCAGGTGCGAAGCTTATAAGATAAACTTCGGTTATGATATGTAGATTTAGATCGGATTATGCAGAAACTCTACCGTGGAACTGTCGCTACGCGTTATAGCGATTTGTAATAAAGTTCAACAGTTGCGGTATTACCACGGTCTGCGACGCAACAGCCTATCGAATATGCATACGCCGTTTAAGGAAGACGGCCGATCTCGGCTTTAATTGACTTTAATCGGCAGTTTAACTCTATCCCCTCCGCGATTGTGCGGCGAAAGCGCGTACGAACTGGTTGATTAAAGTCGACCGCCGATATCGATCTAAAGCGGGAGTAAACCATTGTGATAACACGTTCGATCGCTCCTCATCTTAATTACGATATTAAGTCGAGCATGTCGATTAAAGTATCGCGGGGCGTCTCCGAAGGAAGCGCACGAATAATTTCGCTTGCGACGCTCTGTAACGAACTTTAAAGGAATTCGCCGACACTTAACGCACGATTATGATTAATTGTCATGGAACTAATTGTCATATAGCGGTCGACCGAGAGAGAACAAGTAACGATGAAATATAAGATACACTGGCCAACGAAACCTGCCGTATTATTTTCTTACGCATTCACGTGGAGTTTATCGCGTAGAATATAGCAAAGTTTTGTTTTTCTATATTCTTTTTTTTTTAATTTTATTATTTGCTTTTGTCATATTAATTATTGTCGAAGAAAAGTCAGTTTTAAATCTTCTTCAGTTGAAAGATTTACGCCCGCAAATTTTTATTCGTCCTTTCATCATCCAGTTCATCAAATTAACTCATTTTTTTAACGACACGTAAATCGCGACGTAAATTTTAACGAATTATTAGTGAGAGCTTCGTTTAAATAATACAAACATCTTGTCGACGTAAATCTTGGTGCGGTTCATCTCCGCGGTTAATAGGGCGCATAAATACGCTCTTTTAATAACGACCACGTCCAAAGTGCGATGAATATGTCGGCCGCGTGACGCGTAGAGGTCGAGGGTCAATCGCGGTGACAGTTAATTACTAATAAAAAGCCGACCGTGAAAAAAAAGGCAACCATGCGAGCCAACGTCGCCGTCAACGGTATTTCCATCAGCGGGTTTGTCGCTCGTTTGTCGGCGCGCTATCGCTTTCTTTCCACCGCGTCTCTCGGTCCTCTGATTACACCGAAGAGGTAAGACGTCATGTACTCTTGATTGCTTCGCGCAAGCAGCGATTTGCTTGAGCCTTGTGTGTTAGCCCCCTCCGTGTGGGACACCGTATCGAGACGAACGGCTTCTTTTTCTTTTCTTTTCTCTAGTAGACACCTAGAACGAATGGCAATATCACGAGACACGCATGTCTGTACAGACAGCCCTCTCCGGGTTCAGGGCGTGTCTTCGGAGGCCCTCCACGCGAAATATCCGACTTGTCTTAATAAAACAAGAGGGAGAAAGAGAGAGAAGAGGCATTAAGAGTAGTGTTGAAATGATAATCTAAAGTCACTCCTAAAAACTTCAATCTCCCAAAAAATTCAACTAAAAGATAAAAATAGTTGAAGTCGTGCATTTATCAATAAGTAGTATCTGGCCTCGCTTATCTGCATCTGTTTATCAGAGTTTATCAAGCACGTGCCTGATCTGCCGATAGACGGGAATACAAGGCAGACCCTGAATTCCTTGCTCATCAGTCACTTACGAATCGGACGGACTGTGTTTGATGAAATTCCACATCACACCTGCACTCTCCGTCAGGGAATTCGTGATAGCGGAGGCTAGATATCTTTCTTATCTCTTTCTATTTCTTTCTCTTTCTCTCCCTCGATCGCCGAAAGATGCCTTATTGCGCCGGGCGCGCGGCCCACAGCCGGCTTTAATCAGTCCGACAACACCTGACATCACGGTGATCTAGTAGCTGTGCGATTTTCGAGGCGTGTGCACGATCCGCTTGCAACTTGAGAAAGTGAACGTAGTTTTTTTCCCTTCCCGAGTGCTCCTCACCCGCATGCGACTATGACTCGTGAGGTAAGAGGTACTACCGAACGGTTGTGCGTGCGTGTGTATGTATTAGTGAGTATTTCTTTAATTTTGCCGTGTAGTATTTGAAGAGATCGCGTGATCGAGTTGCTTCGATCGACTTGGCACTTGTAGTCTTTCCTTGACAGCCTAAACTCACTCCGCTTTTGAAACGAGAAAGAGTATAAGCTATCGGCTTATAGTGATGTTAACTGTACATAGAAATACAATACGATGACTTTTTAACAATTCTGCTTTAAGAAACGGAGTGGAAATGAGAAGAGTTTCCGGGGAACTAATTTATTTTGAATATACAATATTAGTTCTGGATTGTTATGTTGAGCGGTGTCTTAATTTCTGATACTGGACAATTATTCTGTCCTGTTTAATTAATACGACGAAAATTGATTGAACGATTCTCTCATTTCGGACGCATTTGTTCGTATTTTATTCATTTATTTGTATCTCTGAAGCTTCTTTCTTCTCAATCATCTACACTCTTAATATCTTAAAATTTCTTTTAATTTAAGAAAAGAACGACACACAGTGCATGGAAGACGTTCACACCAATTTTGACACAATTGATTGACAAAGCTTATTCGACGATGCTTTACTGATCACGCATCGCCGCATCCAGCAAATTTTCTTATTTTTTTTATGCAATATTTATGTTAAAATGTTTTGCAAAACAGCGCCGTGCGAAGATTTTGCAATGATCTACATTTAATAATTGAGATCACGTGCAGTACTGTATTCTTTTTATTCACGGGTATTCGAAAAATCCGAGATCGATCTAATAAGATTGATCTCGTCACATTCGCGATGAATGTGCGGAGGGAATACGAGGAATCTTGGATCGTAAATCGTCGTTGCTCGGGTCATTACCCAAAATCAGCGCTCGCGCCGGTTTGATATCGTAATATCGGGGCTCGTACGTCTTCATAAAGGCGCGGAGAGAAGCGCACGTGATTGCGGGGAGATCCGCGAGACCTCATCGGACTCGTGTAACATTACGCAACGTGCGTCGACCTGGTAAAACGCGCCCGCGTATTCCCACAGCAGGAATTTCACATCTGGTACGCGGCGAGACATTCTCCCGGCGTCTTTTTTCTTTTTTTTTTTTCTCTCTCTCTCCGTGCAACCGTTACACCGCTGGGAAGATACGCCGATCACAATTGCGGTGAAACACGGCGTCGAAGTGCATTATATTATGTCATTTAACGATTGCGTCATCCACGAACGCGGATGCGCGAGGCTGAAAAATCTCAGAGAGCATAATCTCAACTTGCAAATAGTGTCGCAATACGATCGCTTGTCATTAAAATATTTTAAATGATCTTGCATTTATCTTGCGTTAACTAATGAGCTCTCCGATGTCGCGTTTTATACTTAACCGCCAGTTTGATACGTATTGCAAAACATTTTCTAGACATTAAATTCGAATTAATTGAGATAATTAGAAAGCGAAAGGCAAATCGCGATATTTTTCAATTATATAATTTAATCGTAATGTCGCGATGTCACATTTATCCTCGCATCACTATTATTTAATTAGTATTAAAAAAATTTATTCTTGGGATGTTAATTAGAGAGAATACATTAGTATCCTTGAGCCCTAATGAACGCGGTCAGGATACAGAGAGAAGACGATCTTGTCCTCTTAATCAGAAGTCATCTGTCTCTGATCTTGGCGGATTTGAGAAACGCTATTCCGGACCATCGTCTGTCGATTTGCATAGAATGTAGCGTTGCAAAATCTCGGCGCGCGGCGCGAAACTGCATTTTACATGCCTCGCACTCGGCTACATGCCTGCAACTCGTCTCTCCTCTAGGAACGGATCGTTATCGAGAAAGCGGATCAAGAGGTGGAAGTGGCCGCCGTGGCGAACCGCCCAACGGCCCCCGCAGTCGAACACAAGCAGCAGGAAGCGACGGAGACGTCGACGAGCGTCGGGATGCCCGCCGCCGCCGCCGCTATCGTCATGAACAAATACGACGCCGACATCGACGTGCATGACTCGCCTGATGCTACGGCCGCCGCGCCGGCGGCCGACCATCCGCTGGAACGACCGACGAACCTGAGTTTATCCAAGCAAGAAGCTAGTAATTTGACCGACGCGCTGAATATCCCGAGTCCAACCTCACCGATTTCCAAACAAGTTAGTTAAAATCGTGCCAATGTACATAATACAGTCTTTTATATAATGAAGAATTTCACGGGACAATTCATGGACATTCGCAAGACAAAAATGCTCTTTGTTATTTATAGATTTTACCGCTGACTCTGTCCAACGACGAGGAAATAATTGCCGCTCAACCTTTCCTCTTGAGTCCACCAACGAGCGTGGAACCGCCGAGGGAGAAGCCACCGCCGCCTCCGGTGGATGCTAGCGATGACGAGAATCCTCCTTCGGAGCCGCTCAAGAGATTAAACTCCACTCGCAGAATAAAAAAAGAATTGCGCACCAGACGCTCGGATTTCCTCGGCATTGAGGGAGTAAGCGCGAAAATTCAGTGATCCATTGTTTCTATTCATCTTAGCTTCAGAAGTAATCAGTTAATTAATATTTAATTAACAGATGGAACTAACAAGCGTTCTTGATTTTATTTATGGCAGGTAAACGATGACGATCTCGAACCCGAGATGACGTTGACAAAACCACCGGATATGGCGGCGATTCTTGCCGAGGAGAGACGCATCGAACAGCTTCATCGTCGTTCGTACGACACTGACAGTAACTACGAGCAAGATTCGAGCCACGAGAGAGATTCCGGGGTTGAATTAGGGCATGTCGAGGACTGGGCGAAGCAGCCTGTTAGTCCGGACATGTCGCAGCACAGCAGACAGAGCAGCGAGCCTTTCGGCGCTAGTGTGACGTCCTCCGAAGAGGACGAAATCACGAAGAAAGAGCGGGAGATCATCGAGGTCCTCGAGAAAGAGGAACAGTGGCGATATGGTGATAATCGCGAATATAATAGGTACAAATAAATTATCGTGGCGCGCAATTTTTTGCTATTTCTTGTTGCGGATACAAAAGTCCAAAAAAGATATCTCTTTAAAAAAAATATATCTGAAAGACAATTTGAAAGAGCTTAAACTTTTCAAATAGCTTTTAAATTGGATTCGTTAAAAGCACGCTTGATAGATATTGAGGATGGACAAATCGTCAAATACATTGGTGATGTCATAGTGACTTAGGGGAAAGACTGGCCCACAAACTGCGCGAACTCGAGGAAGAGAAGATGCAGCTGGAGAGGGAGGCGATATTACGCTGCAACGAGGACGCGTTTCGCAAGAGGGACGACAACGCACGCAAGCAGGAAGATGCTTCCTCACACGAGCAACCACAACAGCAACACGATGAGACAGCGAAACAGCGGGAGATCCAGGTGCGAACGGCGGAGGAAGAAGCGAAGTACATCGGAGACAAGCGAAAGGACGAGGAGCTTGAGACGCAGTCGGAACAACTGAGGATACAAAACGAGATCGAGGAGAAAGAACGGAGAGTCGCTGATGTGTGTCGCAAGGAGGAGATGCGCATCCGAACGATGGAAAGTCAAATTCGCGAGCAAGAGGTAAGGCGATCTCTCGGTTTTATATTTTTCAAACGCGAGACTAACGAGGAAAAAGAGGCTGATTTTTATAAGTAGATAGTGAATTTAGAACAAGGTGTCTATTTATCTTTCGAGTACGTTCTTTCTGCCGTTTTTTTTCCCGGGGAAATTTGCAACTATGCACAAATTTCTTCTAGCCGAGGCACGCATTTTTAACCGATAGCTTGGAAATATAATCTTTGGGGCAATGTTATCTTGATTCTCATCAATGTCTTTTTATCCGATATTACTTTTACTTATATGTATATTAGCAACGAAAAATAGCACCGATAGTGTTAATTATTGCAACATTGCCCGAAGGATTCAGTAGTATGGTGCAAATCAAGTATATAGCGTAATGTAAATATTGATAGAGGGATCGTTACTAATTATTCGCAGAACAAGACATTGGTCGGTGCTGGGTTGAGCAGCAACGAAGATGAATTCCCTTCCGGGGTAAGATAACAGTTGTCTTCACCATTTTTTTAGTCGCTTTTTTGCACGGAACTTTTACATAAATTCGTATAGAAATTCTGTGCGCTTATTATTACTATCCCTTCTAAATTTCTTTCGGACATCTCAACTAATCTTAGCTTGATTCGATATGAATTCTCTTTTTGCAACATATGTTAAATGAATAGATTAATCACATATACGAAGAATTTAATTTTATTGCTAAAATGTATAAATTACAATAGCATAGAATCGCGAAAGCAACAAATAAAAATTAACAATGGATTGAACTAAAAATATGAATCTGAAAATATGAAAATACCCAGAGTTTTTGTTGTTTTAATAATAATTGTTTTTATTTAAAAAGAGAATAATTAGAATTAAAGCTACAGAGATATTTATGTTCAGTGTTTTTTAAATATATATGAAAAGATAATAAATAATAATAAATCATAAGATAATAAATCATATTATATATTATCCTTTTAGGAAATGCTACGAGTGGAAAGGGAACTTCTACAATTAGAACAAGAAGAATTAAAGAGACAACGCAATAATTTGGCCTATCGCGAGAAGAAGCAGCTTATATTGGCAGAGCAGTTACAAGAACAGTGGCAATCCTTGCAAGATGTCGCGCAGAATTCTATTAAAAGCACGCAACAATACAAATATCATATGCCCGCAGCAAATTACCGATCTTCGATGCCAAACTTGCAATTTCAAGATGCGCCAAGAAGAAGACCACCACCACCACCACCGATTCCACTTACCAAACCGCGTATACTAGATCAGAGACAAAGAGATGTTACAATCAGGTATAAATCAGAATAATCATATATTGTATACTCTGTGTTAAATAAATTATATTTAAATTAAAATAAAAACTTGTTGTTTGGATGATAATAAGACAGATTATAGAACGACATGGTAATTAGTGTTATTAAATTTCTTTATTTAATTGGGAATGTATAGGAATAGCCGTATACCATCCGCGGATTCTATTCCCCAACAAGTAGACGCATCGATTCGGGAGAGCGCATCAACACTGGGGAATCACACTGGTCAACAAATGTCCAGGCAAACCTTGCAGGCATTAAGCGCAGTACCGCGTCCACGAATTGTTCAAGGTGATCAATGGGTCCAGCGGAGAAAGAGTGACGTGCCAAGAGGCGCTCACGATGTAAACTATCAACATTGGCTCATTCAGGTGTGTGTTAGAATTATTTCAATTATAGTTGGCACAAATATTTTCTCTATAATCCTGCAATTTTTAAAGACATGTAAAATTTATTACTAAAAGTTTGTTGAATACTAAATTATTTATTATTTATAAAATAAGATTTCATTTTTTTTTAAGATTTAATTTTCCAGTTTTTTCATTTTTTATCATATTTTCTATTAAATTTCTAATAAAATTCAATACTTGTCTAGTAGTAGCACATAGTATATCGTGAGATAAATCTTTCTATCTCAACTGTTTCTCGACAGGAAGCGGAACAAAGGAGGATTAATGAGAGAAACCAACGATCACCGGCGCGAAAATCTCAACCGCATGTAACTGGCACTTCCGTACCATATAACGCTCCAATTCGGACAGATAGCAAACCGCTACCCGATTCTATCATACAAACTCTAACACAAAGGGTACAGAATAAAACGCAGGAGAAACCTCTTCTAACAAGGCGAAGGTACGGTTAATTGGTATTCGGTCATTTATGAAAGAAATCATTTTACGAACGCTAAAAATTTATACTTTTCAGTAATGATACATAACGAAACAAAATTTTTTAACAATCAAAATATATTCTTTTCTTTTTGATTTATATTCAAATCTTTATCTTTTATGATTTCAAAATTTTGTTTTATAATATATGAAATTTTTTTCTTTTCAGGCCAGAGCAAGTTCACAATCAAGAACATTTGACTGTGCAACATCAATCGCCACAATATACAATACAGTCTCAAAAAACACAACACGCGCCAGTTGCAAATAACAACGGGAATCAGGAAAAAATGCTAAGCGTAAGCGGCAAAAAGAAGTGTTCGCATTGCGGAGAAGAATTAGGTAAAAGTCTAGTAGGATAAAATTAAAATGTTCTTTCAATGTTCTTTATACATATCCTCATGATCTCCCTTAGGTCGAGGCGCCGCGATGATAATCGAAAGTCTACGATTGTTTTATCATATGGAATGCTTTAAATGTTGTGTGTGTCACGTGCGTCTCGGTGATGGATTAATGGGAACGGACGTACGCGTCCGAAATCATAAACTCCACTGCCATAATTGCTACTCCAGTGACGATGGTACAAATATTTAATTCTTACTTAAACTATTAAATATAATTGAATGCAGTTATGCAATAAAGAACCAAATGCCATTTTTAGTTTTGTATTGCAAAGTGATCACGAAGATTTATAGTATATGCAAATAACTCTTATCTGTAACGAGACACAAAAACCTAAATAATATGTATGATATGAAAAAATTAATAGCTAATATATGGAATTATATTTGAGTTCAATTCTTATATTTTTGAAATAACGGTGTAGAATTTCGCAAAATTTGTTTTAGCGGAAAAATAAGGTTTTGGTTCCGCATCGCAAAACCGCGTCCAACTGTATACTCAAGCACATTTTCATTTTGAGAATATTCAATAAAATACACATTGCCTTTGAAACAAGGAAAGAAAGTCTTGAAAATTTATGTCAAAGATAATTGCGAATATGTAATATTTATTATTTGAAAGTTTCATGTTATAAAAATAAATAATTGAGTACTGCGATTGTGAATGTATGAATATGCAAAAACGGAAGAATATTCTCATCTCTGAATTTACATTGCTGTCGAATTTTCAGGTGTCAAGTTCAGTTGTGTGTAGAAGCCTGGCGATTAATGGAATTAACGCTGATCAACTTGATTGTTACATTTTTCGGCTCTTGAACTCTTCATAAGCATCAGTTTAGTTACCCTTATTTAGAAGTGATACGTCGACATACAACATAAACTGAATTACGTAAATATAATTTTTCGACAGGTCAAGAACAGAAACGATATCATTGTACGTCGCGCAATATATTATTTTCTGTATTTTTTATTCAAGATAGTGAGTTCACACATGTATGCAATACTGTTTCTACCAATTAACACGGATCATACGCGAAGGATGTATATAAGATGTATTTATGTAATTAGTATAGCAATAAGAGATTATAATTGTTGAGATGGTTTAATGTGGATGTAACTGGCGTCTCTTTACTGACGCTGTATATTTTTGTAATATAGTTCTCGTATTATTTATATGCCAGGTATATCTATTTTACAGCGGTTACAACAGAATGCGCGCGACTGTTTTTTTCAAGTGAAGTCTTCGATTTCTTTTTCGATCTTTTTTTTTTACGGAAGCAAAAATAGCATGAGAATGAGTCTCACCGAGGTAATCAAACTTTGTGGCTGATAATTACGAATAATGGCGAATCTAGCAATATATTAACATAATTCAAGTTTTAGAAAGATATTGAGAGATGTGACATGATTAACATGTGCCAATATATCACTTTTTGACTTTAAGTTTCCATCTTGTTTTCTTATAAACTGAAAAAAATTTATTTTATCGAATAAATGCTAATCAAGACAAAGCTTATGTTAAATTAAATTTTTATGTTTATATTCTTCTATTTCAGAAATATAATTTTTTTTGCATAAACGTTCATGTTCAACTTTTTTTATAAGATGTCCAACAGGAATATTAGCTTTAAATCTTACAAGAAGATAGATCCGCCATTACTTGCGAATCAAAATGCAATTCGTATCGACACTTCCACATGCGATGGCATATCGAAATTGGTTCGATGCGAATGTATCTTTTAAAAAGCGAGCAAAATGACAGTCTCTCAATCGCTTTCCGTAATTATGTCGAAGACGTGGTTACATTGTGAAATACTGTAACATAGGCGTCTCGTGTTATTAACGTAATTTTATATTATCGAAGAGAATAAATGTAAAACAGATATTGAATCGCTGTTTTGTAAAAACATTTCCCATCTATTCTATGAACTTTTCCCGTACATCCATGCGAATCGTCAATGTCGAAGTTGCAGCTTTGATATGTATTAGCAATTAATGAGATATCAATTAATGAGATAATAGATGTAAAATAATAAGGGAGACAATTTGCTTGATGGCTAATTGCTGGACTGAAAATAAATTTCAATATTTCAAACAGTAAAAATTAAATAATTTTTATTTAACCCTAGAACCCCACACTATCTGTACGAAACATAAACCCCATTCTGGGGTTTCGCACACCCCAATGTTTAATCCAACGTCATTCTCTTAATTTTCATTGCTCATTTATTTTTTTTTAAACTATGCATAAAAATTCTGAAAAAGACGATTATGTACTTATATTAACGCAGATATCAATTTTTTTTTCTTGTGAAAAATGCGATTAATTAGCAGCAAGAAAATTATTTCAATAGATTTTTGTTTTTTCTGGGGTGTGCTATACCCCATAGTAGGGTTCTAGGGATAAATTTAAAAAAAACTTTTAACTTTTTGTTCAAATTAAATATCGAGTTCTAATTGATATATTGTAAAAATTTTAAACCTCAGAGTCTCCACTGAGTTGAACACGTATATGGTGATCAGGGGCCATAGCATGACGATAAATTGTTTTACTCTCGCTGATTGATAACAAGCCGAAAGTATTGTTGAAAGACATCAAAAAAGATCCTTAACACGCCACAAGTCTGTCGAATTTGAATTAATGTTACAATAATTATTCTTTGTATGATATAAGTAAATATCATTTTTGTGTCATATCGAGGTTCAAGATTTTTTTCGTTAAAGTTTATTAGTGATAGATTATTGTGAGTCGCTGTAACAATTAATATATAAATACACTCGTGGACCAGAGATTGCGACAGATTTCAACACTTCTTTTTAGTACTGAACTTGACTGTATGTAAATAAAATGTAAATATAATACACAGTCAAATTCAGCATAAAAAAAAAGTATTGTAATCTGTCCCAACCTCTGTGATCACAATTATACAATTATTACAACAGAAACCCAACTTACAAAAAATTTTTTTATAGAAATTAGGAACTGCCAACTAAGGATGTTTTAATAAATGAACAAGAGAATTATGAATATGAAAAGTTTTTAATTTTTTTCCATCTCGGAAAAAACCATATAGAGACGAAAACTTTCTCTGTATATGGGGCAATACCCGGGTTTTGAACTCGGGACCCTTCCCGATGCTCTCTATTGCTAGTCACTCTAGCATGAAGCTACACATCGCCCCGTATAATCGAATACATAAATTTATATAAGAAAGGAATAGCACGCGCGAAACGCGTTACGTGCGTATGTACATACATACAACACTACTGGTAATATAAAATAATATAATACGTCTACTACTAACAAACCTAAATGTTAAAAGATATTTAATAACTGCACTAGAAAAATTATAATATTCCTTACGTACTTTTTTGTTGCATTTTATTTAAACATGAGTCACTCACACGAAAGTGATGAGAATGCGCATGCGGAACTTGGATCTGCGTTCTACCGATACATACTAGGGATGGGCGATGTTGAAAAAAATAATCGATCGTTAAAAAATCGATCACAAAATATATCGATGTCTTACAATTGATAAAATTGAAAAAACATCGATATTAATCGATTAATTTGAGTTTTTGTAGTAATGTAAACTGAC
>JAJVSH010000018.1:666972-715544 GCA_021460005.1 Tetramorium alpestre | reverse complement strand
ATATATATATAGATCTAATTCTAATATAAAAATAATCATTTTTCAGATTTTAAAACTGGATGAAACTGTGATGAAGAAAGGATTCCAATAGAGAAATATTTTTAAATTACCTTTTCAATTTACCTTCTTTTTACATAAGTATATTGTTTAATTCGTAATGTCTAATATAATTCATATAATCAATATTACTTGTATTTAGCTTATACATAATGGACGTACTATTTATTAAAAAGATAAAAGATTTTAACATGAATAGTTAATTTACTTATTAACTATTCATTGTCATATATCATTGTCGTATCATCTCGCATACCTGCCATTTACGTTATTTGTTTATATAGATAAATCATTTAAATATTCAAATTTACAAATTATATATACAGAGGATATAAAAGGATTCAGATAGGCAAATGGACTATAAATTAGAGGCAAAAGGAATATTGTACATAATTATGAGAAAAGATATTTTTCTGTTACGAAAAAAAGATCATAACACTACTTAAATTTATTAGATATCCTTTATATATAAAGAAATTAGTTATTTGGTCAAATTTGAATTCCAGTAGTGATTTGGCCAATCACGTTGCGAGTACAATCCAACTCCCCCCTATTATTATTGCACATTCGTGTTCTTTATGCTCTCTACTGTGGCCATGCGTCGCCATGCGTGTCTCGTGCAACATGGCGACCGGCAAGGGTCTTGCCGCAATTCTCCGCCCGAAGACCATCAACCTAATCGGAAGCAATAAGCTGAGCAAATTCCCGCACGGCGTTCTGCGGCAATGCGACGGATGCCAGCGGCACGTGGTGACAGTCGCGTCGACTGTCGGTGGCTGGAATCGCGAAAAAAGTAAAGTGGACCCCTCGTGCGTTCGAACCTCTCTGTATTACATCATTCCCGTTTTTCCGACGAAATTTCGTCCCCAGCACCTTCGCCGGCGTGTCAACGACCTCTTCGCCTGTCACGTCGACGTTTCCATCCTTGGCCGCGCGGCTTTCCGTCCGTTATGCGTTTCCCGTCGTCCAACACGCGCCGCGTGCAGGAGTTTTCCCTATGCATTGACATAACCTGCAAATCCATCATGTATATACACGTTGACATATAGCGACGTACTAGTGTGTTCTAGAAAGTCAGCTATTAGCCTTCGGAATGCCATTATCTATTTGTATAAATATCTACGTAAATGTCAACTGATACATAAGGCAGGAGGCACTCATATTTTTAGATGCTCGGACAAGTCAAATCTATATTTTATTTTACTTCATATGTTAATAATGGAAAATCTGCAGACCTATCATATACATTCAATATTTATTTTAGACAGGAAGAATATATTTTGCCATATATATATATGTATTTGGGTATTAATATATGTTCACACAGCATTATTAATGCCTAGTCATAGTAACTGCACCAGTCCAGAGTATCTTTCTCTTTCCACATGCTTCCTCTATTGGAAAGAAAAAGACATACTTTGAACTAGTACAGTTAGTGTTAGGAATTAATGACGCCGTATGTACTAACCTGTTTCAGAAAATAAGTTTTTTTCCCTTACGATACCATTAACTGTAAATTTGTGTCATAATCGACCATTAATGCCGAGGAATTATTTAGAAAAATATTCGGCGACACTGGATTCCAAAGTGGAGCTTTCAGTGATTTTGAAGACTTTACAGAAACAAAGTACGGTTTTGGGGCAGCTCAAGAGGTATGCAAATACGCTATTCATTCATATTCATACACAATTCCCAATCAGTGCAATACATATAAATAAGACTTCTCTTATTACAGGTGATAATGAATTTAACATTTTTTCCCAAGTTGCCAGAGGTGTGAACAAGGATATCAACGTAAATGTAATAGACGCTTGTCCGAAATGCGGAGGTTCGCGCTGCGAGATAGGAACTAAGCCGGCAAAATGTCACTATTGCAATGGGACGGGAATGGAGACGATAGCCACCGGCCCTTTCGTAATGAGCTCGANTTGTCGGTACTGTCAAGGCACGAAGATACACATCAAGTTCCCTTGCANAGAGTGCCAAGCGAAAGGACAAANGGTGTGAGAATGTTCTTTTTTCTATGTATTACCCGATAAAAACTACCATTATTATCTTATTTATTATCGTTATTGCATTAATTATTGTATTTTAATCGCTGCATTTTTTTTATAGGTACAACGTAAGAAAATAACGGTGCCGGTTCCAGCCGGAGTCGAGGACGGTCAAACGATTCGTATGGCAGTGGGTAAGAAAGAGATATTCGTGACATTCCGTGTGGAGAAGTCCCGGTACTTCCGCCGTGACGGGCCGGATGTGCATACCGATGCGGAAGTCTCGCTGTCGCAAGCGACATTAGGTGGTACGATACGAGTGGAAGGCGTATACGAGGATCAGACTATACAAATAGTACCGGGTACATCCTCCCACTCGCGAATCCGTTTGAACGGTAAGGGATTGAAAAAAGTTGACGGATTGGGCTACGGCGATCATTACGTAACGATAAAAATTACCGTGCCTAAAAAATTGACGGAAAAGCAGCGAGCGTTGCTTCAAGCGTACGCCGAACTCGAGACCAACACTCCTGGCAGTATATACGGTGTAACTTTTAAAACGGATGGTAAGGCCAAACAATAAAACGTAAATCATTTTTAATATATTATTTCGAATATACTATCAATCTTGTACGTATTCGTTTGTATTTGTGATGTCGAATATTTAATGGTACTGCAAAACTACCGTTTCCATTGCACTGACGTGCATTTCCATAAGATTATACGTCGCTTGAGTTTTCCCCTGTGTACCTGCTATTACTAATTAAATAAAACATGATAAAATGTTACAAGTGCGTTTCATTGGCGGTTTTTTAAATGAAACGAAAATATTCTTGTAAAGAAAATTTTGGCGATAACAAATTTGAGTGAGACATAATATATAACTAATTCAATATAAAATGCATATTTTCAAATAAAGTCTCGTTCATTAGTAGCCCCGATGTTTTTTCTAGGCGCGGCAGGTCCAAAGGTTCAAACTCAAGCGAGAGAAGAGGTCCAAAATGATCAAAATGATGGTCTGCTTAGAAAAATTAAAAAAGCTATATTTGGATAAAGAATCAATTGTAAGTAAAACTAGATGAAGCATAATTTATATCTATACATTTGCTGTAAATACACGATGTATATTTTATATTAATTATAATTAGAATATGAATTCGATTGTAAATAATTTTATTTGTATAATTCTCTAATTGTATCTTGTTTCTGACCAATTCCAAATGATATTTGAGAAATAGATTTGTTAAGTTTGAAATCAATTATTTTGTGACAAAAATGTAATAAAAATTATTTTCCACAATTTTTAAGTTATAAAATTTCCATAAAATCAATTAAGCTTTTAATTGAGTTTATGGATCTTGAATATTCATACAATATGTATTTTGATAAAAGATATTAGAAATATATCGATACATACAAATTTGTCCGCAGGTACGAAAGAATGCTACTCAGGTCCATTGCACTTGGTGGAATCTATACGAATAGCATTAGGAAATACGCCTAATCACAAAAACCAGTCTTCATCTTCTGAGCCCGAGCATCCAGGAGACAAACCTTTTAACAATAGTTCCGTACATACCAAAGATGCATCGGACGTCGATAGCAAAAATGACGCTAACGCTGGAATGGAACGACAGAAAGTGCCCCAGATGTAATCGCGGACATCTAAAGCAATCTGTAGAGATCTAGAGAATATTGCTCGCGGTTACGTTATTAATAAATATATAAATTGTATGCACGCCAGCATCATTATTACAAATGGGAGTTTTGGCCTGGAATTATGTACACTTTCGATCAAGTTAAAAAATAAAATATGCATGAAGATTATGGTTACGAACGAATAAGCGTTGTTAGCCTGATGCTACTTAATGTATAGCTGTACAGTCGTATCGTAGCGTACAAATTTGTCTTTATTACATCTTATTTAAATAAAGTGTATATGAAGATAAATATAGTTGTTATTTGTTTATCTTGATCGAGACGATGTATATTTGTAAAATAAATTCTGCTCAACACGTATGCTTTTGCATATACCTAGAAAAGCAATTATTTACATTCTTGCGAATTCTTTATTTTTTCTCGTTTGCAAGTTTACGAGTAAAAATTGTGAATATAAATCATACAAAAGATATATTTGGCTATAGAGATAGCCTATTCAGTTTGACTAATACGCATTTTATCTTGCGAAATAAAAATTATCTGAAACATACATATCTGCATGATTTGTATATTTGTGATTGTGTAATGACAGATAATTCAGAAGTCGAGGACTAATTGTAACTCGTCAACTTTGTTTACAAATAATATGAAGTTTAGAATAACGTGATAAACACAAGGTTGACGAATTTTTTATATATGTACAAGAAGCTAAAAAATATTTCACGGATTATGCTTCAGTTAATAGGCCGTACTTCAGTCCAATATTTGTGAGACTTTGCGTTGCTGATATTCGTAATATAGCTACCACTATTGCTGCGATACAAACAGCACCTTCCAAATACAGACCGTACAGTATCCGTACGTGACCGGCGGTGGTAGAGAGACCGCCTGCCGCAGTGAAATCCAACGGAAACAGCACACTTGTCGCGATCGGTCTCGATCGCGCTATGCCGAAACATAGTACTCCCAAAACATAGTAAGCGACTACAATAGAAATCCCAAACGTTTCTTCATTATTACGTTTATTATATTCAATTATTTTATTTCACTTCTCATTTATTTAACTTTTATAAAATAAAAATAAGTAGTAATAATTACAGACAAGACAAATATTTATATAGACTCGTAAAAGATTTACCTGAACCAACAAACGACAGTACTTTGATCCATCTTGGCATCCGTCTGGAATAGCTGGATTCTGTATTGTTGAGTTGTACATTTCGTCTCATAAGCGCATATCTTTGTAGGTGAAAAACCACCATGAGTCCGAAATTCAGTACAAGAAGAAAATGCGCGGGAATGCCAATAACGGCAAAAATCACTCCCACTATACGACCAGCGGTGGTTCGCGGAACCGGCGCTCCAAAGCCTGTAATATTTAAGAATATTTAAGAGAGGACACATAATATGTAATTTTTAGAATAGAAAGATTTATATGTAATTACCTAGAAATTTCATTAATATAATTCGTTCCAGTGTTAACATACCTAAAGTGGTAATTAGCGATATGGCGAACAGTACACAACCGGGAAATGTCCACAGCTGTCCGCTATTACCACCCTCGCCGTAGCCGGAACTGACAGCGACCAAAAGGAGTTCCTCGTGTTTGGCCACATACTGGCGGACCTTGTCGCTCCACAACGGCTCCACGTCCTGCTCCGTCCGCAATTGCCGCAACTCCGTCGCCAAGTCAACCGATAAATCCTTCTGCATATTCTTCAGCGACACGACCTGTTCGCGCTCACGAGGTCCTTCCGCGGCGCAAAACGCCGCCGCGCCTGCCACCGTCCATATCACGAGCAGCCATAGAAGACCTGCGACAAATCATAAACTAATTAAATTAATTTAATGAAAAATTCCTAAACGGGTAAGCATAATAATTTCAGCTAGCTCGTACCGAATTGCGATAACGACAATCGTCCCAGAAATCTTAGATACTTCCAAAATCTTGAAAACTTCGAGGAATTTCCGTTATCTTCCTCAATGTCCCTGAGAGATGGCAGAATCCTCAATCGCAATGGTAATCCTTCTATGGTCTGGACAGTTACAGACTTTGTCCATTTTATTGTATTGCGTATAATGCCATTTTTCAAGCGAGGCGAGATCTCCGAGGATAACGTAGTCGGTGTGTCCGTAATATCTATTTTTGAGCATTAATTATATAAGCAGAAAAGCATTATTTATATAAGCAAAAAAACAATGATATAGGAGATACTTATACTTTGAAATAATATTTCGAAATATCAGAATTTTTATTAAATTCAAAATATCGCACAATATATCAAGTCAATTAAAGAATTATTGCTCTTCATCAATAAAGAAAATGTTAAGTTACTTTTTTCAAGTTCATGATAGCTGTATTGCAAAATACGTGTGATCGATTGCTTGAAACTTAGTAACATGTGTGTTAGTGAATATACAAGTTATACTATTTCCTTCTGCATATGTAACTACTACTAGTAATTTTTCTTTCAATGTCTCTTTACATTCACTTACGTGAATATGAAATGTCAGTTATTTAAGAATATTTTATAAGTTACAAATTACAATTTATATTTATATTTTCTATATTATTCTAAGATTTGTCTCGATATTTATTTTTATTGTAACAAGTACTAAAATGTCTATCAATTGAAATGGTTTTAAAAAATTCAGGTAACATCCTACCGACGCCGCAAACGACGTCATCGTCGTCGTTCCCCTCGTTGTCCTTTGCGCGATGCTCCGTCATCCTCATGCGAAACTCGGTGATGCGACGACATGTGGCATCCTTGACGAGGGCCGCGGTCTTGATCCGCGGATGGACTAAGTTCCTGAAGACGCGACGCCGCTTCTTGGTGCCCGAGGGGGATCGCAAGGGTACGGCATATCGTTCACGTACGCGCGACGCGGATGTCGGAACGCGTGGTAGCGTCGCGACGCTCGGCACGTCACTGAGGGGTGTCGTGACGCCCCCGATGGCCGGTGGTCGCGGGAAAAGGGGTACGTCCATCGGCTAAGGTCAAGATGAGCTATGCTATAACCGCCGTAGGCCCCACGATCGCGTTCAGCGATCTCCCGGTCGATCACACAATTGTACATATTTCATGCAACATTGAAAACGGCTTTATTCGTTTTAGTTAAAGTACTTCTGTATCGCTTTCCCAAGAGATTTCTCTCAACTGGACAACGACTTCCCCAGGCACTTGTTGAATCGATTCATCCCGCGAAGCGTTAAGTGTTCTTTTAATATTTCAGAGAAATCTTACGTTCTGCTGAATTCTTATTGAGGGCAGTCAAATGTTTTTTTTTTTTTTCCAGTATCTCGGAGGAATCTTACGCTCCACTGGATTCTTATTTAAAAACAAACTTCCTTGAATCTGATTTTACGCAAAATAAATTTATGTTAAAATATCTATTATATTGCGATCTTATTTCTGTCTCGTATGTAATGACAGCGACGTTTGTTTTACGTCGTTTATTTTCAGTCAGCCAGCTGTGCCAGACATTAATCATCGTAAAGGTAGTTACTTCGTTCGCAGCTAGAGATCCGACCTTTCGATCTTGATAAACTTTTCTGTCGGTCACAACTTCAATTTATCTATTTCTTGTGAGGATTTTTATTTGCTTATTCATATGCATATACATGGGAGTTAAATCGATGGACTTCGCACGGAAACATGTTTTATGTTCCATTAATAATACCGCTGTCTCTATACACTGTTGAATACATAATATACCAAATTATGGCGGTATTGTTTAACTTGTTAATCTATACGCGCTGTCCTATATGTCACAGCTATAACTTATCGTGTCATTAATATTCCTCGATTTCATATTCGTAAACATACTTATCTGACCTCACAACCAAGTCTCGATAGTGTTTCGAAACTTATCTACTTGCTAATCGAATGGACAGAATGATAGGAGAGAATAAGAGACAGAGCTACAAACACCACGCGGCGACTCGGCATCTCGGAGACTTCAAAAACTACTGGCCCCGTGGAGCGAAATCTTCGTGCATTCGGCTCGTTGCACCGCGGCACGACCGGAAGGAGTGTGATGTGTATGTGTATACACGTACACATATCTTTCCTGCGAACCGCTAAAATTAGAGCGCAGCCTTGAGAATCAATCCCCAAGCGATTCCCATCGCCATCTTCTGTCTATAACTAATTGCACACGTGTCCTACCTTCGATTAGACATGTTCCCGCGATAGATCCTGCATGATCGCGCGTGGTAAAACCCGCGCTCGTTCGATACTATAGTGCCGCAACCATGGCAGGGTTATTATAATGCGTCACGCGATATGTCAATTTATAGCCGACCCCTGTAATACGCAATAATCAGCTTTGGCGATAATTAGGGATCAGAATTAAAACATAACGTCAGACTTATCTTACAGACTTCCGATATACTTTTTATCATTTACAAACATACGTAAGGAGAAACGTCTTCTTTTTACAACATATGTCTCCCGCTAGTAAACGGTCCCTTATTGAATTATCGATCATTTGACCTTGTTATCTGCGCGTACATTGTCCTCGCACGTGCAGTACTTGATAATTCCACAATACGCGAAAGAAACGGTCACAGGTCCAAAATTCCTTGATACGCATAAAAAAATTATTTTTTATAGTTAATAAAAACTTATATATATTAAACAGAAACTGTAAAATACAATAGATCAGAAATAATATGTTGGAGTCAAAACGAAGCATCGTTGTAAGATGTACTACATTTAATATAATAATAGAAGTATATATGAAGATATATTTCAGCACTGATGAGTAATTCGTAATTCAATCTATGTGCAATTAGTGGCGTCGTTTCTCCTGTTCCGCCTGCAATCACAGCTGTGCACCTCGGTGCCGCGCGTGTTATGCTTTCGCGGTTCGTCAACGCGTTTGCGCGGCATCGATCCGCGACACCTCGCAGTCTGCATCTCCTCGTTAAACGTCACATCGTGCCAGTTCGACGGCGGATGTTCCTCGGAGGAACCGTCACTTGCGCCTGTAATATGAAACATCATTCAGTTCTCGATCGACGAGGAGATCGAGGAACAACCGAGGTGTGTTTAGACGGACTGTCCTCTCATTGTCAACTTGTAGATTCTAGCTTCGCTCTCGCGTGCTAAATGTACCCTCCTCAAAATCCCCCTGCACGTTGCTAAAAATATGTCAGCAACCGAATGCCGAGCAATGTAGAATGATCCATTTTAGCCTCGCGCTGCGGGAGTCTTCCTCCTGAAAAGATTGATTTGCAGATTTATCAAATGATATCATCTTGAATTAGCTTATAGAAAGACTTCATCGTTTTAATCTTATTATAGATTAATGAGACACACATAGAAGAATTATTTTTTAATTAAGTTAATTAAAATCTAAATATATTCTCAGATAAGAAAGCGATGCGCAGCCTCGCTCGCAAGCTGCTAGTATGGCCGTCGTTGGTGCTGTTCCTCCTGGTAGTCGGCCGTCTGCTATTCGGCCGCGATTTTCGATTGCCGACGACACTCATTTTCCGCGATGACGGTGGTATTTCGACGTTGGACAGTAGCCATATGAATTCGCAGCAGGACGCCGGTCCACCAGGACCGCCCGCTTACGCGGCTGGCATGTACATGGCGGGTCGGCAACCCCGGAATGAAAGTGCTTGCAGGTGGTACCATGGTTTGCCGGATATCCTCTCCTATTCACCATCCAGGCTTACCTGGAGCCCCGAAATCGGCGAGAAGAGTCCCTACAGGTAGAAAGCAATCTTCTACAAAAGATCGCCGTGGCTTTTCTTCGTAAATGTGATTCATCTTGCATCTAACTGATATTGATAAAGTATCGACGCTGAGAAGCGATGCTTAACATCGAAAACGAAGCACGGAGAAAAAAGTTTGCTGGCACAATATATTTCATGTTGTCGTAGCAGATTTTATTAGTCATCATATATTTAGATACAGAAAGATTTGTTAATCTTAATTTAGAATAATTTTCTTGAAAATTGGCTGCAACCGCTTTATGTCAACGTTTATATGAAATTATTTGTTCTAGCTGTAAATTTGGATTTCTATGAGAATTTACGTAGCAAGATTCTTCTACTTTAACAAAACAAGTCAATATCAAACAATATATTAACGGAATTTGGATGTCGAATATATCGGTGGCGATTTTGCCATGACAGCGAGGATTCTTTTTCTCCGTGCAGGGTTCTGCCATTCGTGTTGCTCGGCGCCGTCGAAGCGACAGACAGTTTGCCCCAAGTCACCCTGTCTACACATGCCACCGCTGATCAGGTTTACGGAATCGTGGAGCTGGCCAGACGGTGGGAGGGACCGCTTAGCCTGGCGGTGTTCGCGCCAGGCCTCGACGCCGGCCTCGCTGTCGCTCAGCTTGATCGAGCCTGTCGTTGCGAGCCTGCCATGTACAAGGTCTCCTCAACTTCCTCATCATGATCGCGAATCTCTTGCGTATCAAGCACAATGCAACGCCCTGTCGACCTACAAAGTTTTCACGCTTTTGTTAATAACGCTGAAATTTAAGAGTCAGCACGATATGTCTTTTTAGGTCACTTGTATAATAATATTACATTTTATTATTATACAAGCGACATTTTTTGTACATTTTTAGTTAATTTATTAGTCATTTAATGAAAATTATTTCATCATTTTATCATTTTACTTAAATATAATAAAGCATATATATTGTGTATGGATTAGTTATCTTTTTTACGGTGTATCTTTTTTTGAAGTAATTTTTCAACGCGGATTTACGTGATATAAAAGTAGACAAAGAAACTAATATGAAAGTCTGTTGTGAAAACATGATAAATACGTATTCCGTTATATCGACAGGCTTGCTTGTAATTAACATAGTCATTCCAATTAACGTAGAATTCGAAATCGTTTTAATTAAGATGCGATTAAGACTGTATAATTCATAAACAAAAATTTATCTGTCACAATTATCACTTTACGAAGCAATTGACATGTCAAATTATATAAAAAAATCTCCAATATGATAAAGATAAATATTTAACGCAACGCAAATGATAAGAAAATTATCCAAAATAAATGAACTGTTAATGACAGGCTGATTTTACCAGAAATCAAATATTTCTTAACAAATATCTATACTTTTTGATCAAATTGCCTCAATATAAAATTCTATTCAAAATACAAATCTTTATAAATATACATTATACTTTCGATACAATTTCTTTCTCTTTTTTTTATAATTTATGTTTCAGACACAGTACAATGTTTTCTACGATTGTTTTCTCCTTTTTATATTATACCGTATCGTATGCTCAAAAATTTGTATTCAATGTAATCATACGTTTTTACTTAATGACTCGGCAATCGCAGGTTTCCGTCCACCTGGTGTTTCCGGCCGGTCGACCGCCCGCCCTGAGTGCGATCAGTCGCATTCAGGGTGACTGCGCCGCTTCCGATCTCCAGTGGCGGCAGGCCGAAACCGAGCGACGGAAGAGGAGAATGACCTATCCCATCAACGTCGCCCGGAACGTGGCGAGAACGGTCGCAAACACATCCCGCGTGCTGGTGTCGGACATCGAGCTACTACCGAGCGCGCGGTTGGCTTCCGGCTTCATGGAGATGCTGCACCAGAGACCGCCCAAGCACGGCGTGGTCTTCGTCGTGCCTGTATTCGAGATAGAGTCCAATGAACCGCCACCGACGACGAAGAGCGAGCTGCTCGCTGCCTGCCAAGCCGGCCTGGCAGTGTATTTTCATAGGTACATGTGGAATTTATGTCGCGAAACATCCTAAATTTGAAATCGTTGACATACGAACTTTCTCTCGTGTCGTGAAAGAATCGAATGAAACATCCATGTCGAAACCGATGCGTTAAATAACCGGATAAGATTATCCCTTGCAGGTTCGTTTGTTCGCACTGTCAGCGATTTCCCGGGTTGACCAGGTGGATGCTTAGACCAGACCCAGGTAGGATCCGACCGCTTATCGTCACCAAGAGGGAATATCCACATCACAGGTGGGAGCCGGTCTTTATCGGCACGCGCGACGATCCGCTCTACACGGAGGAGATGTCCTGGGAGGGCAAGCAGGACAAGATGGCCCAGGTATAAGGCAAAATTCCCTTTAGGCAGCGAGCAATTATAAAACTTTACGAATAATTCTCTAATGTCCAAAGCAGATCAACATTATTTCGATTTAATTTTTTCTCTTTTTCTAGTCCTAAAAATTAAAAAAATTACAGGAATCAAATTAATATGCATTGATATAAATAAACATGAGAAATGAATTCACCTCAATCATTATTATATAACTTTCATTGTTAATCTTACTTGCAGATCTTATGTATTCAGAATCAGAACTGTTTATTTTCATATTTGCAGATGTTCGAAATGTGTCTTTTGAATTATCGTCTGGTCGTGCTCGACGGTGCCTTTTTAGTGCATACTCCGGGAATCAAGCGGAAAGCCCGCAAGATCAATGTCGCTATGCAAGAGTTCTTCCGGCCGCACGAGAGGAAGAATGCGAGGATCTACCAACGCGTGATAAAGCGTCTAGTCAAGCGATATCCGATTAATCGCAAATGCGCGCAATGAGATATTTAAGATGAAATCTCATAATCAACGCGATACATGAGCCTTCCTGAAAAAAAAAGAGAGATGAAGAAGAGATCGCTTTCGTGACACACGCACGGTGCCTGTCCATATACAATAGAAAGCTATTTTTCGGTGATGTCGAATTTTACATTAGGCTTAGGAGAGAACTGCGTGTTAGCATCAATTGCTTTTTTCACTGTGGAAATAAAAGCTTTTTTACTGAGAAAATTAAGACTCTTTTACCAATTAACAGAGCCTCGAGGCATTCGTACACCTTTCAATTAAGCAAAGTACTACTTCGCATTTTTTTTCTTTATTAAAATTTTCAGGACAATCAGAACGAGTAAAGTTTGACGTAATCGGTGAATAATTCGACCTAAATGCTCAACAGAATTTCTAACCGTATACTTAATTAACCGTATATACTGATGTAGATTAACTTTAATCGTTTGTTTAACTTTCTATCTTTCTCTAATTCTAAGAATTGGAAAAAGATGCTAGTTAAAGAGATTAAAAGCTAGTCTACATTGATAAAAATGAACATAATTCATCTACTTTAATCTAATCTTTCTTTTACTTCCTTTTCACTTAAATTACAAAAACTAATATTTCTGTTCTATCCATCCATCCATGTGAGCAAAATAGTGTAAATATTTCTTGAAAAGGTTAATCACCGATTAATCCGACAAAATTGCAGAATTGCAATTTTTACTAACGTAGATTAACTTTAATCACGGTTCAAGTATAAAATAAGGGACACGTATTTTTTTATATGTGCCCAATCGCATATTTAAGGGTGAAATATCTCTTTGAAAAAAAAATCGGATTTTTTTCCTTTTAAGACAAATATTGTCGAAAGCATAAAAGATAGAAAAAAATTATTTCAACAAAAGTTAAATGGTTTTAAAAATACTATAAAGTTATTAAAAGAAAATTTTTTTCTATTCTTTATAATTTCGACGATATTCGCCTTGAAAGAAAAAAAACTGATTGTTTCTCAAAGGGATGTCTCACCCTCTATAAACATGATTGGGGACGTATAAAAAATATATGTGCCTTTGAGTTAGAAAATAACATATTAAAAGCTCATCAAAATCGAAGAGAAACCTACGTAAAAGTTTTCTTTGTAAAAAGTAAAAGATAAAGAGTAAGTTAAACCACGATAAAAGTTAATCTATATTAGCAGAACCAAACGTTCAAACCAAAAAGAGATAGAAAGTAAGTTAAACCAAGATTATATAATAGTTGATCTACTTTACGGTAGCAAAGGCGGGACGGGGGTCTCTTGGCGCGGATCGGCGCGCGCCGCGCGAGTGACGCGTGCGGTTCGAATCGTCCAATGGGAACAGGGAGAGCCCCGAACGGTCGGCGTCGCGGTGAGCCGCAATTGGTCACCGCGAACGTCTAACAGGAGCCGGTCGATACGCGCGCCAGTGGCCAATGGCGTTCTAACCAGTTCTAACGATCCACTTCTCTCTCGAGAGTGCCCCTCGGAGAAGAGAACAGGGAGAGACCGCCAGAGGGCCCCCGTCGTTCTTGTTTATCGTCCTCGAGGCTCTGCAGGCGTTCGGTAAATGGTAAACCTGCCGGGAAAATGTGTCCCGTCGACGTAGCGACACGCCGGTGAATGACAGCCGCCAGCAGACGGGCACGAGTAGATCACGCGGAATTCCGATCGTTGCCATTCGCCGATCGATCCAACGACGGGCTCGCGGCCGCTCGATGAGTCATCGGTAACCCCGGCAGCCCTCTTTTATTTTCCTCTCCTCCCGCCTTCCCGTAAGTGTGACAGATTCCTCTGTGTAATTTTGTAGTGTAGCGTACATAATAATTATACGTAGTACAGCGAGACGAGAGAGTAAGCTAATATCCAGTCGTCGAATAAGATGCTACCGGAGGGAGAGAGCGTGGCTGATTCCATGGAGACGTCCGCATGAAAAAAAGAGTCCAGTACGAAAGTGAGAGAGACAGAGACAGCGAGAGAGAGAGAAAAAAAAGATAACTCCCACTGCAGCTGCGAGATCGGCCACGATCGGATGCGTCCGTCCTTGCCGGGCGCGCCTCTCGCCGGAACGTCGAGTGCACGCACGCACCATNCCCAGCGCGGCGGCGGAATCAGCGCGGTAATCGTTTAATTAGGAGGTGTTTCGGCGCCGGTGGCAAGCGTGGCGTAACCGTCAAAGCGAGCGAGAATATGGTCACGCGGCCGAATAGGCTCGTTATCACGATTGTGACACAACCGCACCGTGTGGTGGTAGTGGCGGCGACGACAGTGGTGGAACGCTGATAGCGGGAGACAGCTTGGACGGGCAGTGTACAACTTCGCCGGACCTAGCCTCCGCAGCCGCCGTCATAGGACACCGCGGCCCAGCCTTTATCGGCGCCCTGTCTCGAGCGCACGCGCGCGTCCTCGTCACAGATACGGCCTGAGCGCGCTCTCTCGCCTCACTCTCGTCCGTCCGGTGGCACGTTTCAGATCGCGCGGTACATGCCGAAGTGGCCACTGCGGCTCCGGGTAAGTGCGCGCGTGTGTGTCCTCTGAGACCGTGTGAGATCCGACGTCATCTTTTCTCACTTTTTCTCCCTCTGTCTCTCTCGGTGCGTGTTCGTATGGAAGTATTTCTTCTTCATGCTCCTCGATTTAATCGTGCTGCTATGATTGTATGAATGATTTATGTTGATTAATTTCTGTGGCGTGGTCTGATTTCTCTCCGTTGTATCGTTAGTTGGCCATTCTAAATGTTAATGAATCTGTGAGGATTATTATCGTAAAACGAGTGTACTATTTGCGATTTACTATATTATTTAGTATCGAGCTTTCGATGATTCGAGTTATCAGCCGTTTCTTGTTATCTGTTTGCAGGACACAGAAAAATGAATATTTTCCTAAATATATCGGCCACTTTTTGGTCACCGGACATTTGGTTGCCTCCTAATATTACGTGGAAGGATATTAGTCCGAATTCAGACAATAAGTATGCTAATTACCAGCATTTAGTAGTTCCGCTGCCCATGGCATTTGTTCTTCTAGGAATAAGATATACTCTTGAAAGGTAAGCTTCTTAAACTTGTATTAGTCATATAAACAAATTTTATATCTTCAAGTTTCACTTTCAAAGAAATTATATATCGTGGTACTGGAAAGTTTACAATCAATGAAATGTATTGTAAAATGTAATATTTAATATACGCGAAAGGATTTATATGAATCTTTAAAGTAATACGTGTGTTATTATTATTTTTCAAAATAGGTATTGGTTTGCTCCCTTTGGAAGGTCACTTAATATTAAAAATACCAGAAGCAAAAGAGCAGCACCCAATGAAATATTAGAAAAAGCATATCTTAATAAGAAAACTAAATATAAGCAGGTGAGTAATGTGAAAAACTTTAATCTCATTAGATGTATTACTAATGATTCATAATAATGATCTATGATCTGTGATCAATGATCAATAATGATAATAAAATTGCTATACAGAAAAAATTTTTATTAATCATCTTAAGAGATATAAATACCAAAAGTATTAAGAAATAAATTAAATAGTACTAATTGATGTATTTTTATGCCACCGTGCTACTTTGTAACACAATCATGTTTTAAGATTTTGGGATTGGCTAAACAATTAGATTGGTCTGAAAGGCAAGTGGAGAGATGGCTTCGGCTGCGTCGCTCTCAAGACAAGCCGTCTACTCTTACGAAATTTTGCGAAAGTTGGTTAGTCATCGTCTTAATGTACTGTTTTGCACTGTACATTGAATATTACATTAGCAAATCGTCATATATGCGCGATCTTTTTTTTTTCAGTTGGAGATGTTGTTATTATACATATTCATTCTTCTATGGCCTTGTTATCTTATGGGATAAACCGTGGCTTTGGGACATAAATCATTGTTATTACAATTACCCCTATCATCCTGTTACCAGTGATATATGGTGGTATTATATGACATCAATGGCATTTTACTGGGCATTAAGCTTCTCTCAATTCTTCGATGTGAAAAGGAAAGATTTCTGGCAGATGTTCATTCATCACATAGCTACAATTTCACTCATGTGTTTCTCGTGGGTTGGAAATCTAACGAGAATCGGTAGTCTGGTCTTGCTTGTGCACGATTCCGCGGATATATTCTTGGAGGTAAGACTGTTCGAAAGAACAAAAAATTGCTCGATGACATTTTACATTTGATTTATACGCGTTATTAATTTACAGGCGGCAAAAATGGCCAAGTATGCAAATTATCAGAAAGTTTGCGATTGTATATTCGCCGTGTTTACAATTCTCTGGATTATAACACGTATCGGTGTGTATCCATTTTGGATAATTTATAGGTACGTATTATAATATATTTTAATCGATTGAACTGTACCTCGGGTACAAATTACATATGTGATATTAATTCGGATTTTATTATATATTACAGCACATCTATAGAGGCGCCTAAGATAGTACCGATGTTCCCTGCGTATTATATCTTCAACTTTTTGTTAATTTTACTACTGCTTCTCCACGCAATTTGGACTTATCTAATCCTTAAGATCGCATATCGCGCTTTCAATGCTGGTCAGGTATGTGCTACTGATTTATATAAATTGTCTCGTGCACATTTATTGAGTCATTTTTTCGACATTAATGACTGAACAAATGCCTATTTATATGCTAATCTTTTCCTGTGGAAAAACTATTACAGATGGAGGGTGATATTCGCAGTAATAGCAGCGACGAAGTATCCGACACTTCGGTCAATAATACTCCCATAAACAGTACCGCAAATTACATTAACAAGGCAAATTCGAAACCAAAAACCCACTAACAAAACGCATGCTACATAGACTATTGTTTTAAAAATCGATTCCAAGGCAGAAAATTCATCCAGACGTTCAGCCAGGCGCTAATCTTTCTTCCTACAAGTATAATAAACTCTCGAATACGACTTTAATCTTGTAATCCAAGACGCTAACGTTGACATGCCTATTTAAACTTTTATGAAATTAAAATATATTCTTTTTCCCATTTCCCTTTCATTAATCTTTCCCTTAAAGCAATCCTATGCTTTATCATAAATCTGCCTTTGTCCTCTCAATTACCAGTATATTTGCGTTTAAGAATGCATTAAATATATATATATATACATATATATAAAGGACAACGAAGGAAAGAAAAAAAACCAGTGGGCACAAATTCTGAAAATGTCAACAATTATTCGTATCGTTAATTTATATAACTCCACCTTATTTAAGAATTTAATTGTAAGTATACATTTCTCTTTCAAACGAATTTTCTTAATGCTTAGTTAAGATAAGAATGGACCAAAGCCGCCAAGACATTCGGTGTCTGACCTCCGTCGATTCTCCCAGAGTCTAATATCACATAATTTGAAGAAAAAAAATGTATTTATTTATTTTCGTATACTTTGTGAGCATCAGCGATTGATAAGCATAAAAAAACAATTCGATTAATAATAAATTTCTATCAATTATACTTTCTCTCTTATTCTATCTCTTGACGCAAAACTCAAACTATGCGCTAGTGCACAATTTGCAACGATATAATTTAAACTTGAGCGCATCGCAACATATTCCGCGATATTTCTATCGCTCGAGCAATAGAAATATCGCGGAATATGTTAATGAAAAAGAGGTAATTTTCGCATTTATATAGATATGCATATATATACGCAACGAATAAATGTTCACGTAAATTATGTAGTGTATGTACTCACGCACGCATATTCACGAATATCATCAGTATTAATTATTCTTGCGTAATACTGGCACTCTCAATCGTCCTCGTGTATCTCCAATAAAACCTCCCTGCTGATTCTCGGACGCTCCCGTTTTTGCTTCTTTGCTGTCTGCCCCCCTCCCCTTTCAATACATTACATACAAAAAAAAGAAAGAAATCGCGCGAGAAACTCCGTTGCACGCTCATAGCGCTCGTTTGAAATGTCCGCCATTTGGCGAGCAGCCTGAACTTGCTCACTAACGCGACACGCATATATCTATCTCCTTTTCTCTCTGCTATCAATATAGATTAATTTTAATCTCAATTTAACTTACTTTCTATCTCTCTTTAGATTCAAGAATTAAAAAAGCTAAAAAAAGATTAAATAAATTAAAAAATCGAGATTAAAATTAATCTGCATTAGATAGAAAAACAGGCAGCTGTCGTCTATATTTTTATGGTTGCGGTCGACTTGACACTACAAATGCTTCGAAGCATTTATAACATCAAGTCGACCGCAGTCTATCTCACTTTAAATGCAGAGAGTGCAGTTACGAAGGACCGGCCCATGGTGACATGACACCTCCATGATCACTCCGATATCACGATCGCCCCGTCTTTCTTCCTTGCGCTCTGCAAGATACCTTTCTTCAGCATGCGACAAGATAAACTCCCACGTGGCAAGATCTCCGATGACGTTCCGTCATCTCCGCGTCCACTCGCAATTACATTAATTACAATCGCGCGTCTCGCCCGGCCCTGGAATAAACATGGCGGTGTCAAAGGTGGACACGCGAGGTTAAGCCGCCCGGAGTTCTCGCGATGTCCGTAATTACGTAAACAGCGTAACCGGCGTGGCGGTTTTATCTCTTCCTTTCTGTCGTCTTCCGGCTGCGCCACGCGGCCGAGGCTTTCCGTCCCCGAAGGTACGTCGCACGACCCACTGACGTCGCGCCGAGAGGGAGGGGAACGTGACTTTGACGTGACATTCAAATTTCAGCCGGTCCATCCATGTCGCCGACTTAATTGTACGTCGTAGATCATCGCGGTAGAAACATGGGCGGCAAGTGGTCCAGCATGGATCCCTCGCAAGTCGAGGTACCGGAGATAGAGGCTCTCCTCGAGAGGGACCCGTACCTGAAGTCGTACGAGAATGACATCCGGCGCAGGTACTTTTATTTATAGCGGTCTCGCGTGCCCGATTTGTGCAATTTTTTTCTGGCGGCGCGCGCTAACAATAACTCGTTACGGTTATCCTCGTCTTTCCAGATATGCCCTGTTCTTGGATTATAGTGAAAAGATAGAAAAGGGTGATGGGAACCTGAAACAATTTACCACTGCATATGAGAACTTCGGTATTCATATCCAGGATGACAATAGTGTCGTTGCGAAGGAATGGGCACCTGGTGCGCAGGAAGTATTTTTGACTGGGGAATTCAGTATGTATTATTTTCTCACTTTGTGATACCACAATGGGCACTTAATACTAAACCAAAGTTATCTTTGACTAGTGTAACTGTTTCGTTGTATAGATAATTGGCAGAAGACTGCCTTGCCGTACAAGAAATTAGAGTATGGCAAATGGGAGCTGCATCTGCCTCCGAATGCGGATGGCAGTTGCCCTTTGAAGCATAACTCTGAAGTAAAGCTCATCATTAAGAGTCACACAAATGAGCTGCTTGAAAGATTAAGCCCTTGGGCAACGTACGTAACGCAGAATAAATCCGAAGGGACTACTTATAAGCAACGTATATGGCATCCAGAAAATGTATGAGAACACAGAACACAGTTAGAAATACCTCTGGGTGTCTGACAAAGAGATTTATGATGTTTTTTTCCAGGTCTATAAATTCAAGCACCCCAAACCAAAGAGACCGGAGAGTCTCAGGATCTACGAATGCCACGTTGGAATTGCTACACAGGAGTTTCGTGTTGGTACTTACTTGGAGTTTGCCAAAGATGTGATACCACGAATCGTAAAGCAAGGCTACAACGCGATACAACTAATGGCGATCATGGAGCATGCTTATTACGCTAGTTTTGGATATCAGGTTGCTTACTACTCACTGAATGAATTGTAAAATAGTTATATAATTATGCATACAAGTATTCAGTTCTATATCTCCTGTTTTGAAATCAAAGGTGACCTCTTTCTACGCGGTCTCATCTCGCTATGGAAATCCAGAAGAGTTAAAAGAACTAGTGGATGTGGCGCATCAGCATGGACTCTATGTTTTACTGGATGTAGTACATTCGCACGCCTCCAAGAACACATTGGACGGACTGAATATGTTTGATGGTACTGATTCGTGTTTCTTCCATAGCGGTTCTCGCGGCGAACATTCGCTGTGGGACAGCAGACTGTTCAATTACGCGGAATACGAGGTACTTCGATTCTTACTGTCCAACCTGCGTTGGTACATCGAGGAATATGGATTCGATGGATTCAGGTACTTAATTTTTATAAGAACAGTTATACAATTATACAAAAGTTTAGATTTTCATACATAATGTAACAAATATAACTCATATTGAAATAATACAAGTTATGCTAAACAATCAAGTAAATAAGAAGTGACTACTTAATTGTATTGAGATCATAATTATTTGACAGATTTGATGGCGTCACATCAATGTTGTATCACTCGAGAGGTCTAGGACAAGGTTTCAGTGGTCATTATGACGAATATTACGGTTTGAACATTGATGTGGAGGGTATAGTGTATTTGATGATGGCTAATCAAATGTTGCATGAAATATATCCTGAAATTGTCACAATAGCCGAAGATGTTAGTGGCATGCCAGGCGTTTGTAGGTGAGACCTCTTATCAACTTTCGTAAATTGAAACAGATGGAAAATTAATTTTTAATATTTTATAAAAGGCCTGTCGCCGAAGGTGGTATGGGATTCGACTACCGATTAGCCATGGCTATCCCCGACAAGTGGATCAAATTGTTAAAAGAAGTCAAAGATGACGACTGGAATATTGGCGATATTTGCTGGACACTTTCTAATCGAAGATGGATGGAGAAAGCGGTCGCTTACTGCGAATCTCATGATCAGGCCCTCGTAGGTGATAAGACGATTGCGTTCTGGCTCATGGACAAAGAAATGTATTCACACATGAGCACACTGAGTTCGCACAGTGAGATTATCTCTCGTGGCATCGCCCTCCACAATCTAATCACACTGATTACGCATGGTCTTGGTGGCGAAGCTTATCTAAACTTCATGGGTGAGTAAAGAAATAATTTTGGACTAGTCCTTTACTGAACGAATGTATCTTGAGATGTATGCACATTCAATTTACAACTGAGAAAAATATATCAGAGATATGGAAACATCTTACAGGCAATGAATTTGGTCACCCCGAATGGCTGGACTTTCCGAGGATCGGAAATGCAGATAGCTACCATTATGCTAGACGTCAGTGGAAATTAGTGGACGACGAATCATTAAAATATAAATATATGAACAATTGGGATCGCGCTGTAAATATGCTCGAAGAGAAGTATGGATGGTTGCATGCCAATCCTGTAAGAAGCTTTACGAATTTTGGCAACAAAAAATTAAAGGAATTTAAAGAATTAATGACACTGAATTTATAGGGCTATGTGAGCTGGAAGCACGAAGATGATAAAGTGATCGTGTTTGATCGTGCTGATCTCGTGTTCGTCTTTAACTTTCATCCGGTCAAGTCGTTTGCCGATTATCCGATCGGTGTAAAGAATTCAGGAACGTACAAAGTTGTTTTGTGTAGCGACGACGAACAATTTGGAGGAGAACGTCGCGTAGACACGAGCGTGCAGCATTTTACTCACCCAGAACCGTTTTCTGCGTATCAACACAAAATGATGATCTACATTCCGCGCCGTACAGCATTAGTTTATGCACAAACTGGTAACGTATCGATATGATACATTATTACTGTTCATAGCAATTGATATTAATAAAATCAATCACATTTTAGATCGCTAACTGCTGGCTCGTGACCTGGCTGAAGACTGTTCGAAAATTGCATAGTGATAGATTATATCTATTTAATCTAAATGTAGAGATCATATTTTTATAAAATTCAGTAAAATGTCTGTATACATATATCTAAGAATCTAGAGACATACTGAATCTTGAGGAAGGAACTTGTGAATACGATTATATATTTCTAGACTTCTATTGCAAGACAATTATAGTAAATGCTGGTGCATTTAACTTGTTTTCTCAAATGCTGTTTTACTCCAAGTCATTAAATTATATTTTGGATATGCTTTGTTGACATATTTTTCTATAGAATTTTTATGAAATATATTCTACAAACAGAAAAAAGAAACTGATGATTTATTATGGTCTTTTGATTTATTCAACTCTAATAATTAATAGTGCCTACATATTTACAAGTACAGCTGCTATCAGAGTGATTTTTATATTTTGTAGAATATTTTGTACTCTAATTGTTAATTTATGAATATATATATATATATACTCGTTTTTCACTTATAAAATTTATATATTTTTTACATAAATACAAGAGGATTCTTACCTAAAATTTATTATGCTACTGAAACAGTGCCTGCACTATTTACAGCTTTCACAACACTGAATTCAGCTTCATTCACATCATAGTCTTTCATTTTCATTTCTAGTAGCCACCACTTTTCTAAAAAACCTATATCCACTATCCTTTCGTAGAAAGTTACGTAACGTGGTTTTAGATAAGGACAAACAGCTTTGTACAAAGAACAGTCTTTGTCATAATTATCTAACCAAATCAGAGATAGAACACCCAAATTTAGCCTTCTGATTAATCCCTCGTTATAGCACTGTTCCAACCATTTTACATGCTGCACAGAGACAGGATTGCGTATGGGTTCTCCTATCGATATTAGCTTTAAACTGCTCTGTATTACGTGCTCTCTGAACGTAGTCTCATCTGGATTGTGTCGATTACAATAGAAGCAGCCTCCTAGAACTATAGTAAAAAGTATTTTCATATAAATGTATATTATAAATATTATTTATTATTAGTATATATCAATCATCTTAAAAATAATTTGCAAACAGGAACGATACGCACGTGTAATATACATTGCGGAACGTACAGGATGTTCCCTGCAATCTTTGGCAACGTCAATAGCGACATCCTTGTAATCCACATACAGGCTGTGCCAATATTTCGCTGCAAAACGAAAAAATTGTTGAACATTACTCGAGCAACAGAACGTACGAATTTGACAGCATTTACTAATCACCCCAGCGTTCGAGAATGGTGCCCTTAATCCTCTCAGGCATCTCGTAGCTCCTAATTTTAATACAGATCTCATTAAACCTGGAGATAACTGGCCTATAGGCTGTTCTGAGCCTGTGTGAAAGCTGGAATATTTGTTGGGAATTCATGTCGAATTTCCACAGAGATCTCGACTATGATATTATTATATGAATTTCAAGGCCCAACTACGACGGCATTTAATTTTTTCTTGTGTGAAGGTATTTAACGTGCTGTACTAATTATAACACTTTTTCTCTTTCTCCGAACTCAGTCTTCTCTTTTTTCTTTTCTTCCTTTAAATTATTTTTCTTATATACTCCACGATATTTTCAGAGATTTTAAACGGCATTTGAATTTAGGCCGATAAGTTATGTCACGCTGGGAACATAACCTTGACTTAGAATCCCTATAATAATTTCATTTTAAACTTGTATACACAAACATATCGACGGTTCCTAGTCAACAAAGTCGTATCTCAGAAATATAAAATTCGTAGGACGCCGTCTAGCACGATGGAATCGACTTTGCACGGTGAACCGAAGGGGCAAACAAAGAGGTGGTTTTTAGTGGATACACCGGGTATTGCACGTGGATCTTTCTGCATATTCCTACTTCCATAGCTTGTACAATGAAATTGACCAATAGCTATGCTGGTCACTAGGGATGAGCGATATCATGTCGATTATTTTGACATCGACTATTTTTTTTTTTTTTTTACAGAATCGATTATTCAACGATGTTTTCTCAACTCGATTATGTCCTAAACGATAGTTTTTTTTGTTCGATGTCACTAGAATCGTTACTAGCATTCGCGAACTATAGTATCGAAAGTTCGGACGTGGCTTCACTTTTTCTAAAGGTTTTCTTTTTCTTAACTTAACTCACGCAGAATCTTATATACCTCTATTAATTAGTCAATTATATTATAGGAGCTTAAATTCTTCTTCTAAAAATTTGCTGTAGGACAATATCATTCGGCCTTCGGCAACACTCAGCCGCACTCGGCAGCGGTAGGCGACTCGACGCGTCACACGGCTCGCGCATTCTTCGGCAGCGCTCGGCAGCGGTAGGCGGCTTGACGGCCTTGGCGCGCATTGGCGCGCCCGGCGCCCATTGACTCGGCAATTCAACAATTTTGCAGTGTTTCCGCGACTGTGTCTTCAAGATTTTCGTAAGTCCATCTATTCATTCCCGTTATAAGTTATAATGTGAGATAATGATCGCGTTCGGCGCGTACTGTGATGTTACGTTTTAATATACGTGCATGCAAAAATTAAAAGAATTATTGTTATATCTTATTTTGTAATTTCAAAGTGCAAAAAGATGTTGGAGTGAAAGTAAAAATGTGTTTTACATATATGAATTAATATAATTCAGAATATAGGGCTAACGAATCACGCTAGTTGTTAGTGCTTTTTTCAATAATTAATATAAAATTAACATTAGCTATAAAACAAACGTTTTGACCCTCAAATGGGATTATTTTCAGTGTGACACAAAATATAAACTTATAATCTATCTTAACATTACCGCTGATTATCTTATATCTACCGCAAAAAACCCCATTAGCTGCTTGCTAGGGAACTCCCTTGGGGATTTTTCGAGAGCCAAGCGTTTTCAATCGCGACTCATCTTCCGCTCTCGTCATCCGTGGCCGTGCCGTCGCCGTACAATCACGGCCAAAAAGTTTCGGAAAAAGTTCTGCGCTCCGCGTTGATGGCTGTTGACGGCCGAGCAGGCGGATCCGCGGTGACCGGTTTTCGATTTCTCTAACCTTCGTGTGCTTCAGGAGTATGAGCGGTTGTCGGTCGCGCTCGTCGGTCATCGTCATATTCGATCAGCCGCGATTCGGAGCACGATCGGTCCCGCTGTCCGCGGCGACAGTGAATGCGTAATAACCAGTGATAACGCTCCGCGCCGTTTCACTCGGCCACCCTTTTCATTGCACCTTTCCGTACCCCGTCAGCGGAACGTCTGCTCGGGATGAAATAGACCATTTGCCGGCCCCCTCGCGCGTTGAAGGGAGAGCGAAGGAGCGAGAGGAAAGGAAAGAAACTGCCGCCGAAACGCAGCCGAGAAGCGGACACGTAGGTACGATCCACGCTCCGGTGGGAGGAAGCGGAGAGAAAGAGATAAAATTGGAAGATTCGACGGCGGGAGGGGTATGTAGGAGGTGCAATCAAGCGGCGGCTGGCTGTCACTCACTCTCGACGGGGTACAGTCATCCCCAGCTGGTCGCACGCGTGAGGCGTGAGGTGCAAATGTCAGGCGATTCGTGACGGCGGGGGGCGGGGAGTGGGAATGTGACCGGGCGCAGCCTCTCGACGGAGTTTGAGTGTCTCAGTGAGCTACGTGGGGCCGCGTCCTGGGCCGCGCACCACGATGGAGAACCACCAGGTACGCCAGGAAGAAATTCGTGTGCGCGGGAGTCTCTGTGTCTCGCTATGACTCACTTCTGTTATTACGAAGCGTGCGAGAAATGGTTCTTTGTTTCGCGCGCCCGCTTCTTCTTCTCTTCTCCTTTCCTCTCGCCTCTTTCTCTCCGCAGGTGCGAGCGCTGTACGACTTCACGGGCGAGTCGGGGACGGCGGAGCTGTCCATCACTGCCGGCGAGCTTCTGACTGTCATCCGGGACAACGTGGGGGATGGCTGGTGCGAGGGGTTCAATCAGAGCGGGCAGTCGGGACTGTTCCCGGCGGCGTACGTCCAAGTGGTCGACCAGGCCGCGCCGACCTCCAGTACGTGCGGCTATTTTTACTCCGGAGAACGTATACATTGAACGATATCCCCCGGTTACGTTATCTATTTTTATCGTGTATTCATGCGGTATGATTGTCTGATAAAAGATAAGCTGTTTACCTTTGGAGAATTACGCAATATCGATATCCGTATAATCGAACTGCTATCTGCATGTACTGTGCCTTTCCAGCAGAGGGATTCTCTCGTCTTTCCGTCAGAAAGCAATAAGAAACATCATTATTTTACTTTTTATAAAGTAAATCTTGATTGATTTCAAGTCTACAATCATCTTGATTGAATTATCGTACGCGTAGTTAACAATGGAGTATCAGTGAGTACGATCCATATGCGTGTAACCATGAGATTGCTCCCGTGTTCTTCTCCTCCATATTTATTTCGCCGAGCTCGGTGTTACCGAGTCAAATTCTTTTTTCGAATCAAGCTTTGCTGAATCGGAGCTAAATTGCTTTCAAATCCGAAATCATGTTCTATCGAAACGATGATTCCTCTTTTCCACAAATTCACTATTGCCAAAATTCGATTGCTAATGTTAAATTCGCTTAATAGTACGTATGTATATGTGTAGATACTATGACATCGTCCCAACAAAGCTCAGGAGATTATTGGGACGATGACTGGGACGACGATTCTGAAGTTGGACAAACACAGGCTTACGTTCCGCCCACACAGCAGCAACAATCGCAGATTACCCTGTCGCAGCAAAATAACGTCGGTGACTATGGCGACCAAGTCTCGATGCATACTATACATTCTGTGATACCAGAGAGACCTATACCCAATGTACCAAAGAAAAACAATAAGTTTTCCACGTTGATCAAGTCAGGAGAAGATAGCTTTTTGCTGGGCGTCAAAATGGTGACTGTGCCCGAGAGCGAGAAAATCTTTATAGAAGAAGGAGAGGGTAATCGATGCACGTGGCTGCCGACTGGGGAGTCCTACAATTGCGTCGTCACGTCGCCTAAGAAAGAATCTAAGTTGAAGGGTCTCAAGAGTTTCATTGTCTATCAATTGACTCCTACGGTAAGACTAAACAATTACATCTTCTTTCTCGTCCGATATATATTTGAACATCTGTCTCAAATATTAACATTTATATTGCAGTTCAATAATATACAAGTCTCGAGAAGGTACAAGCATTTTGACTGGCTACACGAACGCTTAGAGGAGAAGTATTGCTTCATTCCGATCCCGCCTCTGCCCGACAAGCAGATATCCGGGCGCTACGAGGACGCGTTTATCGAGCATCGTCGTACGCAATTACAGGAATTTGTGGACTACGTCTGTCGACATCCCGTACTGTCGCGCAGTCGAGTCTGGGAGCACTTCATCACCTGCACGGATGAGAAGCGGTGGAAGGCGGGGAAACGGCAGGCGGAGAAGGACGAGCTGCTGGGCGTGAATTACTTCAATGCCATTCAGTGCCCGGACACGCCGCTGGACGTCATAAAAATGGAGATCCAGACCGACGCCTTCGGTAGGTTCATCAGTGGTCTGGATCCGGTGGTGAAGAACTTCATGGCCATGGCGGTCGATCAGGCGAAGAAACACCAGGTTCTGTACAAGAGGGAGTTTCAAAAAGTCGGTCAGTCGTTCACGTCGCTCGGCCACGCTCTGGAGGCGGACGACAACAGTCGCGGAAGGCTGACGCGTGCATTGAAGGCGACCGGAGACGCTTACAACGATATCGGCAGGCTGTACGAGGAACAGCCCAAGTTCGATTGGGAACCGTTATCTGATAAATTTCACATTTATCGCGGTATTATTAGCAACTTTCCCGACGTCACCAGCATACATAAGGTATTCCACAATGTCGTGGAGTGACAGATTAATTAACATGTTATTTAAACAGCTTAATTTTCAATGCGCTCGTGTCTCGTTTTTTTTTCAGAGCGCCATGCAAAAACGAAGGGATTGCGAGCGACTGGTTAACGAGCATAAAATGGAGCCGCAACAATTACGCGAGCTTTCCCATCGAACTGATGTGATAGCTCGCGCCCTGATCGCCGAGGAGACTCATTTCCAGACGGAACGGGAAGTGCATATAAATAAGGCCGTAAGGACGCATCTTACGGAACAAATCGCTTTCTATCAGAAGATAGTCGATAAACTGCGGGAGGCGTTAAATGCATTCGACGAATGATACTCGTAATTGCCACGATCTGCCTAAGTAATATAATCCGGTCGCTTTAAGGCCGACGCCAGTGTTAACAAAAAGATATCATAACGATGCATAAAATTTCAGTGAAATGTGTATATACATTAGATATACCGTTTACTCGAATCACAGTCGGAGTTGAACAGTTAAACAATTGATATCAAAACGGCTGTGTACAACCGTTCAAATATTTGTGAAGTGATCAAGTGATCGTGTTAAGATTCGGTATACGACTGAAATTGACGTAAATCATGCGATGATCATTGATATATTATAAAAAATTGTAATAATATATTTCACGTTGATATTAATTTCAATGTTCCGTTCACTGCACCTCGATATATCTTTAAAATTAATTAAAATCATCTTTCGCAAAGTTTTCATTCTGTCCGAATTAATTTCTCATGATGGATTCTTAATAAAGGGGCGTGATATCGAATCGCCATTATCGTGTTATATTATAGACATGAAATTTACAGGGTCCACAACTCGATTTCATTCAATCACGAAATATCATGTATCATTGCAATGTAAATTGTTATGCATGTAATAATACTTTGTAATTAGAAACATTCATATCCGTATGCTGTGCGATGTTAAAAGTTGATAATCGAATTATGTCCATCGATTCCATATGAAGCCATTGTGGAATTGTAGCACACGGGATCGCTCGCGATATTCTATATTAGCGCACGTGTTTTTAAATAATGAAAATCAAAGAAGTAATTATAAAAGCTCATGCTATACAGAATATTTTAATCATAATAAAGGTCAGAAAAAGATCAGAATTGTTTAATGAGCAGCTCTAGATATATATGATGCATTGTGAAATTCTGCTTTGTAAGATTTTAACGTTTATTATGCTTAACATTAATTATTTCTCTCCACAGAATGCAAAAGTTATTATGTCGCCGTGAGGATTAAATTGTTTATCGCATATGAATGAAAAGCGAAAGATAAATTATCTCGCGCGTAATATCTCTAAAGGGTGTTCTAAAGGCAGCCGTTTTGTAAGTACGTTTAACGAATTTTGTAAGTACGTTTAACGTATTATTATTTGTGTGATCGTGAACGACATGACTCTACATTTTTTTTGTAAGAAATATACATATAGAGAAAAATATCAAAGTACGAAACACGCAACATTCTTGTTATCGCATTTAAATAAAATGTACAAATAACAGAGCTTATATATTATATATATAAACAGACACCAAATAGCAATTTTTATAAACGATATCAACGAAGAAAAGTAACCGTTTTTTTTTCTCTTTTGAAAAGGAGTTCTAATAAATGGCTATTGAATCAAGAATTAAATATCATTTATTATTTTATCACATTCTCAATTAACTACCATATAAACAATATTCGTACCGCTTCCTATCATTGCCACGCCTTCTTACATTGAATTCAATTTCATTAACAAAATATTTATTGGTGTATCAGCGAGAACTTATCGCTTTTAAATGTGATTAATGCGGTATAGTATCTGTACATCAAAGACTCTGATCGTCGAAAGAATAAAGAAACCATTGTGCTTGCTAATGGCGAGTATACACGCGTGAAAAATGACTAAAGTCGTATAAAGAGGAAATAACAGACCCGCTCGTAGCTACTGTTCCCCAATTCATTGGTGGTGGAAATAGCAGTCTTTCCAAAGTACTTGACGTATATATTGCATGCGCGACATTCTTTCCCTTTTCTAATTATATAAGCAGCATCGTACAAAAAATAGCGCCCTGCTTTTGTGCAACCGCATATGATCACGCATATAATCAATTAAACGAGATCAGATAAAAACAAAAGTAAGCACATTTAATGCGCCGTTCGCTGTAGTACTTATTTCTACCTTTCAAAATACGTATATCGATCGTTAATCTTTTATAAGGCCAATCGTTCTTCTTCCCGAAAAGAATGCATAGCTTCACTTTCGTCGGAAAGGATCGGTAACGGCAAATAATATTTTCAAAAAAGAGCAGCATTTTCCAGGTAACATTTAAAATAGGATTTACTCTCTCTCTCCTCTCTGCGTATCTCCCATTTTCTCAGATACACGCTTTCTCAGACGTAGGCCGCAATATGTAAAGAACATATGCTATATTACAGAGTCAAGCTTTCAAGTCGCAGAGCCCGATAGGACAGTGAGATGCATAACATCGTCGAATCGAGCGTAACGAAGAGATAATAAGCTGTCGTCGTTCAACATCACCGAAAGGACATCGTAAACATTGGCACATTTTAAACTATTTTATTTTTATTCTGATTATTCTCTTTACGGCGCACCGAGTGGCAACGGCCACGCACGAATCGTCTCGATTATCATATTTATTACAGTATAGAGAGTTTCTTTCCTGTAACTTTGTAACTTCTTTAATAAGACGGCAGACGTCCCCCCCACCAGGAGACGATCGCCGAATATGAATTCCCGTGTATATGCGTTTTTTTTTCCTAGCGTTTAACGATCGCAAGCCTTGTACAGTGAGAAAAATACAGTAGGAAGATATTAGTGTATCCGGCGTTAACGCACCGCGTTACAAGCACGGACGCGACGCTCGCCTTCTAGATAATATTAGAAATATTTCGGTAATAATGATATACGCGCAGATGCCAGAGGGTCCGCGCGGCTAAGGAGAAACCTCGAGGGGGACCTCCGACATCGTCCTGCACATCACGCTACTTCTATCGTTCTCTTTCTCGTTCTACTGCAGTCAGATTGGCCTTTACATATATATCATTTTTTTTATAGATGAGATTTCACTAACAATTCGTTCTCGTCGCTACTTAGAATCAGCTTATCTTTACATCACATTTACAGTATTCCTGCCGATATGTGTTTGTTCACGTGGCACGGTACTTTGAATACAAGCTAAAGCTCCATCTTCAGATCTCCCATTTTTTTTCTTTTTTTTGTCTACTTTTCTTTAGAATTTTCATCGCAGAGCCATCACAACGTGCGTTTATTAGCGTAAAACGAATGTTTTTTTTCTAGCGAATCTCTCTTATTAGATGACATGATGTTGATTACACGCGAAGCACTTCAGCACGGGAATCGAAAGAACGCAGGGAAAGTGTTTACTCGAGCGATTATAACTGCACAATTAAAGTAAGATATCTACCGAATTTACCGATAAGAGAAATACGTACAGCGTGCGCACGACACTTTTCGATCCTTCGCGCACACTAACGTGCATTATGGATCACTGTACGTAGATCTCTTACAAGTACATATACTTGAGCACCTCAAACATCTATGAGCCTCGATCAAAGAAACTTGTCTCGCGCAACGCAACAGATATTCGAACACGTCCTGTGATAAGCACCTACAAAAGTTTCTACTAATGGCACGTATGGTAATGTACCATCATCATGTCATCCAAGGCACTTCAAAAGTCAATTTACACAATGAAAGACACCAATAATAGTTTCGGTGAGTTAGCCGTACCCGTGGTACTTGGAGAAGCGTATAATTAACGGTAATCATAAACGTTAGTCACTTATGCGCTTTATCGCATACCAATAAACTTATTCTACGGCCGTGAAGTAATGTCCGTCGTTATTGAGTTGTTTCAGGGCTGCGATCGAGAACACGAGACTTGATACCGAGGTAAAAAGTATGAAAATCTAAACTTTAATCGGTGTACTGACTGAAAAAGAAAAAGCTACGTTTCGAAAAAAATCAAAACCAAGATTCTCTCAAGAATAGATGAGAATCCACTACAGAGCGATGTTCTCTAACGCAACCCCAAAGATCATCGCATCGCTCGCACATGCTCTTCTCTTTCTATAATTCTTTATAATGTCTCCTTACATCGAGAAGTGCCCGCTGTACGGACGGATGCCTAACATGATAATGTCGAGAGATTATTACATAGCTTAATTCGTAGAGAAAGAGAGAATACACTGTAACAACAGAGATGCTCGCTCGGTAAAGTGCAATTAGCGTTCTTTTTTTTTTTCGTTTTTTCTTTTCGATACTCGAATCTTTTAACGAGAGCCACGTGTGTCCCAGGTGTTCTACTTCCAGCTAACTATAAAACACAGAAATCGCTAGTCGGTCTCTGAATTTACTCATGGATATGTTTCACAAAGGATAGGTCAGCTTCGCGAATTTAGTGATTTTACATTGTTCAACTGCGTGCTTCGGCACCAGTTTACCAAATTTAATTATGATACTCATCGTAGCAATCGGTCGCACGCGTTCAAAATATATTTTGATCGAGGCGTGATTTCTGTCAGCGAGTTTCGTGCATTTACTTCGATAACGATGTAACGGCATGAAACTCATTCGAATTCGAATCATACAATTATACGTTTTTATATTTCGCATGAAAAAAAAATCTTCGGTTCTTAACCAGTCTTGATACAAATAAAATTATTATCGCAAAAAGTGCATTTCTGCGGACGTCACGTGAATAATAAGGACAAACAAGTCAGAGGGTCATTAACTTTTTTTATCTCTCATTGACTCATATATTAATGAGACAAATACTTGCGCTGTGTATAAATTGGTACAAGGAATAAATTGCACTTTCGAGCCGATTTCCTTCTTGCATCTTAGTAAAGATAAAACGATACAAGCATAAAAATAGTTAGCTCAGTTCTCCATTGTCTGTCTAGCGTGCCTCTACCGTCCAGTATTCCAAATATATGGCACATTTCAATATTTAAAAAATAATATTTTTCTTTATGTATATTTTTAAAAAATAAAAAAATTGTAAAAAGTAAAATATACATGAAATATATATGATACAAAAAGTTGTAACTGTTAAATCGAGACATAAAGTAATATGATACATGAAAATTAAGATCGCGTTACAATAAAATTGTTGCTCACATGTCTATATTTTAAAATCAGGCACGCAAGATAGTCTATGTGAATTTAGATGCTTATTTGTGCATTATGTACATCTTACATTTTATAGAAATAGAAGTATATAGTATATAGTAGTGCAATATGTATATATGTACTAATATTAGCAGAATAATGTACATATATGTTTTTTCCAAGTGTCAAGCTTAGCGGATCCTGTTCAGGATCCTGTATTAATATAATATCACTACGTATATGTGTTAAAAGAGAAGAATATACATACAGGATACACATTATAGTAAAGTAGCACATTATACAAGTGTCTACTGCGTAAGCATTTACATAAGCGGGGGCATGTCTCAGATATCAAAATAAAAAAATACAGAAACGCGCGCGTCAATCAAATAGGATACAAAGAGAGAGATAAAGAAACAGATCAGGCTACGTATCTGTGCACTAAGCGACCACTCGATATCATCTGCGTTTTGGTAATTTTTTGCGGAACTTCGACTGAAAAGTAAACTCGACTCTTCTCTAAGTAGATAGGGAATATTCTCTATCGTACCGAGGTGTATATTACGGCGTGCGAGGATTGAATTACATAGGAACCGTAGTGTGGAATCATATTCATCCGTGTCTAACGGTACAGGTCTCTATGCTGCACAGAATTGTATCAAACAGCCGCGCTACTTATTACACCAAATTTTATAAAATATAAAAACTTGTCGTTGTACTGTTCGCGTAATGCATATGTATTTATATGTATATATACTTTATTTTATATATGTATATATATATATATATATATATATATATATATATATACTTTATTTTATATATGTATATATATATATATATATATATATATATATATATAGAACGGATTCGATCTAACAAAGTGCGCAGGCAAGATCGCAGCACACAATCTTCAAGTCTTATCTTTAGACATGTAACCGCTTCTTATCCTGTCAGATCGATGCGAAACATATTCTGCAAACTGCTACGAGCTATTGCTTATGTATAACATAGGAAACATCGTAAATCATAAGAGAGAATGAAGCCTGCAAACGTAACTGCCACACAGCTATAGAAGAAGGTATAAATCGTATTGTATCTCATGGACCAAAGTGAATTGCAGTTTACGCCTTTCGATGGTAACTGTGTTCTGCGTGTACATGTATATTGTACCTGTAGGTAGGTGTATGTGTACGCTGGCGCGAAGCAAATTGGCTCTAATCTATCCCCGTCGCTCTCTTGAGCTTGAAAGTGACGGCTACGTCGCGTGGTACGTTACCCTTCGCGTGCGCGCGCACATGATTCTTCTAGCAGTGCCTAGGCTCGGATCTTCTTATGCTTCCGTTGCTTCCTAAGTTGCGACACATTGTCCTGAAAGAGAGCGGACAGAGCGGTGCGTATGCTGCCCCACAGCTTGAAACGTTTGTTGCACATGTATAGTGGCGGCGAGTAATCGGCGGGAGTGATTGGAATGGAGTGAGAAGTGAGATTCGTAAACATCACGCTCGACACACGATGAGCAACGACTCGCGTGTCCGCTTCAATTGCTGAGATTGCTCGAGGGCGGCGGTCCCAGCGACCCCGTGTGCTGGTTATAGCTGATCTGCGATTGCTCTGGATATTGCGTGGGATTGCCGCTGGAGGGGCCGATCGAGCCTGTGCCCTCCTGTTGCTGCTGTTGCTGGCCGCTGTTTAACGCCAGTCGTTGCATCTGACGTATAACCGTGGCCGCATGGTACGCTTGCTGCAACCATGACACAAGAATGTGATATTACTGATGGGTAAAGACACATAGACAACTAATAGCATGCACTAATCAATCGGCGATACCAACCTTCCATTTCGACTTGGCAAAATTCTTTTTAAGTTGTTCAGATACAGTACTATGGATATTTTTATTGCTAGCCGCGTTGCCGGAAATCCTGAAAATATTAATGTTGAATTACATCATGTTCGTGCTACGTATATTCATGTTAGTTATTCGCATGAATAGTTAGTAATGCGTATGGGCGTCTATGTAAAACAAATAAATGTCAAAGTATTTTAAAATGACACGTAAAGACGAGCACAGTGCACCGTAATTAATGTCAACAAATCTTATTTATATTTCATTGAATTTTAAAATACGAAGATGCAACTTTAAGATACAAAAATACATTAAAGTTTATGTTTAAAGCTTTGCATATTCTTGCTGTTATGTGTTTGCAAAATAACTCGGCTATTACAGAATTTTATTACTATTGCTACATTAATATGCAAATATGTAAAGTAATTCTTCCAGTAATTTTCATTCCGATTAGATTCTAAAGATTCTCACCAGGGATGTGCAAGAGCCTGTTTGCACGAATAACGTTCCTCGACGTTGACGCACATCAACTTTCCAATGAAGTCCTTTGCAGAAGCACTGATATCATCCCAATACGGCGAATCAAATTCAAATTCACCTGTAATAATTTGGTTAGTTCTTTGCTAAGTGGAGTATGTATATGATTATAATTGCAATTTTATTATAATCATTTTGATTAGATGTTCACATATAAAAAAATTGTTATACAAATTGTTATAATGTATATTAATAATATATATAAATTATTGTATAATTGTTATAAATTGTTATATAAACATTTATTCTAACATTCAAAAATTAAAGTAAACGATACTGTTATACATCGTATATTCTTCTCTACTATAACGTAATTTAATGTTACATTTAATTGCTTACTTATTAATACCGTACAGAATAAGTTTAAGATATCTGCGATATCTTAAAAATGCAAAACTTTAAATTGATTTAATATTTTACGAATCCAATTAGTTTAATAAGTCTCTCGTACGCGATTATCGATCCTAAAAGTAGCGACTAAACTGCATTAACGCCGCATTAAGCCTTATCGCGAGCGCGAACCACTGTCTAGAAATTCATTCTATTACCTCTCAAAATTTGTGCGAACAGATTGGCGTCATTCTCGTCGTAAAACGGAGGATATCCGCACAGCAGGATGTACGAGATGACTCCTATACTCCATACATCTACCGCTTTACCATATGGTTTCTGCGCCAGAACCTCGGGTGCTGTGGATCAACGAATTAGTGAACGTTTGATCATCGATGCTTGAAATCTGTCTCTATTTTTTTTCCTTTCTATTCCCGCTAAAAACTCACCGACGTATCCCGGCGTGCCGCAAGCGGTCGCCATAATCCCAGAATCTTCCATCTTCGATAGGCCGAAATCGCTGATCATGATTTTGCTATCCTCGTCCGGGCTATAATATAAGAGATTCTCCGGCTTGAGATCTCTGTGAACGACACCCTGTTCGTGCATGTAATCTACCGCCTCGAGCACTTGTCTTATTAAACCGGATGCGTCCTTTTCTGTATACGAACCCTTCTCGACGATTCTGTCGAATAACTCTCCGCCAGTGACCCTAATATAATTTGGAGTATTCACCTTTTGTCTTTGACATTATTATATTAAAAAAATAGCAGAAATACATGTTACTCACAGCTCCATAACTAAGTAGACTTTGTGCTTGTCCTCGAACGTCTCCAACAATTGAACGATATTGGGGTGGGTTAGCCTGGAATCATGTTTTCTTTTTCTAATTTAAAGCTAATGTGCATTACGTATACAGCGAGAATTGATTCGATGATTTTTAATATGCCGTATATTAGAATAATCTTCACTCGTATGATAAGTTGAATATAAGTCAACTTTGTTAAACTTGTATTGTTTACTTTGCACTGTTATGTTTTACCATAAAACAATGTAAGATAAAAATGATGTAAAAGTTAGTCAGAGAACAAGAATTTAGCAATTTTTTATGTATAAATATATGTTTGTAATAAATTGTATACAGCAAAATTATGTATATCTCATATCTGTATCTTAAAGGATCAATATGCAGAAATTGTAATTTTGACGATAAGAATTGCAATCATTTAATAACATTGAAAATGGATTGGCATTCTTTCTATAAGTATTATCAAAAAATTAAACACAGATTTTTCGAGATTCAGATACAAAGCTGTGTACAACATTATTCAAAATTTATATAATCCAAATAGCTTATATGTACATATAATCGTTGTTATAATTGTATAATTAAATTTTACATTATTAAATTATACATATATAATTGACAATCTTGGAACTCGCAAAATAATAAAATTGTAATATACTCGTACATGATAAACAACATTAAGTAACAATGCAAAATTAGCTCAATGTTTAACTGCAACTGCGTATATAAATAAAACATGCTTCAATATTTACTAAAGTTATATCTTATACTTGGCACATAGACTGTTAATTAACATTGTTAATTTACAGACAATCACATCCACGTAGAGAGGTAACTATTTACAAAATATTCTTCAATAGCAACAAAGCAATATCTACAAATATGTACAAGGATCTAAAAGGGATGTAAGGGATTGCTCATTAACTATTGCAACATGTTATATAAATAAAAACGTCAATATGGCAAATTAAAGTCTGGTGAATGTAAAATATAAGAAGAAAGAGATTTCTCTCTAAATCGCAATTATCCCATAATGACTCTACGCAGCAACAACCTTTGCTCAACTTAGCTTATCCCCCACTGTTTTCTCGCGTAACTCGAATATTTACTTCATTATCTCTTGTACATATTTCACGTTATATTACCTTGAGAAAATGTGTTCATTAAACAGCTAGCTCGTTAAGATACTAGCTTCTGTATGCAACGTAATTGATCAAATCTGTCACATATCGAATCACTATAAAGAACACTAGAACAGCATCGTATGAGTCAGCACGTGGATATGTGCAAGCTTTTTTCATAGATGGGATATATGAGCGTCAAGTATTTATGTTATTATATAAGGCGACTTTTCTTCCTCATATAAAGCGCGACGCGTTTATGTGCAGCGATCTACTTATGATTTCTGTAGAACCTACAATAGAGACAATCTGGTGATAAGTAAGTATTAAAAAATGTAATACAATATTTTTTACAGTGCTTGCAATTAAATTTACACAATCGTAAGAAGTTTTTTATTATTATCTACTTATGTTAATCAATGAAAAAAGATTCTTTATGCATTAAGCGGTAATTAATCAACATAGAAATGCGAACACAATACGTTTAAAAAAAAATCAAATATTTCAGCTTGCCATTCCTTTAATAAACAGCTAAATAAATATATCATATGCTTTTTTAAATTTATTTAATTAATCGCTGTGTAAATAAACAAATTCTCGCATCAATATTATTTTTTCCAAATAACAAAAACCAACTGATATTTCAAATGTATATGTATAATTGCTTGCGATAATCAGGACAGTTTATACGTTCTTTCACGATGTATGATACGTTATTTTTTTAAATAAAAAACGATTGATACATAAAATAACACAGTTTTGGATTGAAATCTAAGACAGTACCAAAATATAATCTTATTCGTTCACTTTATAATAAATTATATACAAATCTTTTTTTCTAGAAATCTACTTTTTTATATGATTTTTTTCATATCGTGCATACATAAATAAATCTATATGCTATACAAACAAAATTTTAAAGCATAATTAAAATAAATTTGAAATTTTCTGCATGCCTGCGATATGATAAATGTTCCTCATAAATTGCACTATCATGCCGTCATAATATGAATAATATCTTGTTATCGATGTCAATATAAACGCACTTAATTCTGAAAATCGTTATCTACTGCTATTACAAAATGATTAAGTTTCTCGATTCTTATCACGCGAAGTCAGATTCCACTCCATGATTAGAGTGGTATTATCTAACGGCTGTCGTCAAATTTAATTTATCGTCAATTCACATCGTATTCTCACTTAAAAAGTCGTTCACTCTTGCTACGTGATTGTAAGCTCACATATAGAAATGTGCAATTTGACAAAAAGAAGTACTCGCACGTCCCGTTTTTTATTTTCGGATAATTTTGCGCAAAGAAGAAAAATGCCACAAAGTGCTCTACTTGATGCATTATCGCGAGTAAAATCAGAATTCTGACAGAGGCGCTTTGTAACTTATCTCTTTCGCGTAAAATTATGCCAAGAGACACGGGAGACTTGCAAATTCTTCTCTCGTCTGTTCGCTGATAGATAGATAGATAGATATAGATATAAATATAGATAGATAGATAGATAGATCCTCGCTTAGCGAAAGGTGGCAAGTACAAGGATACCAAAACTGTGTTCAACGTTACGTCGTGATGAACGTGCACAGATCGCGTGCACAGATTGTGTTTTTATATATATAACAATACATAATCTGAAATGTAAAAATGTATGGCATATCGTCGAGTGATACAGAATATACTGAGAGCGGTATAGGTAGCTGGTGCCCATACTCTGGAGCCCGCACTTACCATCTCTTTTCGCCACTACTATCCGACGTGAGCGATCCGCCACCACTCTGTGGTGTCGCACTTTCACTGAACCTACGAAGTATAATAAAAATACCATACACAATTACATAATATTACATCAGGAGCAGCTGATCGCTTACGATCGCGCGAGGTTTTTTTTTTTCTGACTCTATGCTCTTTACCATTGCGGCGAGTTGCGTTCTCCCCCAGCGTGATGTCGAAGAGATGGATTTGTGTAATATAAATTGATGTATATAAGTCACAAACACCGTGCAGCAGAGTTAGTGTCGCGTTGTCGCGAAAGGTAAGTGGTGGTAGTATGAAAATAGATGTATCTTTACCTTCGGCACACCTATTATCAATGTGTGCGATCGATGTTATTGAATTTCCACATATGTATGCATGCAGTACTTTTTTTCGTACTTTTTCGTGAAATTTAAACTCCAACACGCTTATTTATAATATAAATTGAATTTTTTTTATATAAGTTTCACATTCATTATATTTAAGAGAAAACATCAACCTTACCGTTATAATGTATGCGTGTTTTGTGGCTTCGCGATGTTGGTGCGTTTAATATGACGTATAGGGCAAGTTTTCAGTTATAAAACTCCGAACAATATATGTGCGTGTGTATGTGAGCATGTGTGATATATATATGATACATGTATGATGTAGCACCTTGTACTCCTGCAGTGCTGATCAATAAATGATAACGTAACGATACAACAGGATTCTTAAGCATCGATTTTTCTTTGTGATTACTGGTAACTTTTTTAGCACGTCTCGATTTAGCCCGATATGTAAGTCGCAATAAAATAGACTAGAGCGACAGAAAGAGCTCAATGCTAATAAACATCGAAAAGTATCACTTTAACACATATCCAGCCAAAGTGTTAAAAGAGACATTGTAAATACATATATCCACAAGGATAAAGGATTATGACAGAAGACTTATGAGTCTGAATTATGTCTGGGATATGTTTAACAGCATCGAGACAATATATATATATATATATATATATATATATATATATATATATATATATATATATATATATATATATATACATACACACATACATACATATATATGTATATATGCTTATATACGAGGCACATTATTTGCATACAACATCAAAGATAATAGAAGGACAGACGACAGCCATCAGAGCTCACTCCCAAGTGCCATATCACAGCGCTCCTCGGAAACAAAAAGAATCTTTCCGAGAGTATGTTACGTGAGCTATAACACCATGGTAACATCGTGTAAGTGAGAAAGCACAATGATCGGACAGATTATAGATTAGTTTTAATATAGCTTTTCTCACACGATCAATGTAACCAAACAAATTATATGATTCTCCAAATGATTTCGAGAAAGCAAAAGTAAACGATGATACCATTTAGCCTTACACTTGCGATGTCATGATATACGAATCTATTTGATATACTGAAAGCTACAAGGGGGAACGTGATACTCAAAGAATAACATGATTCTTAAGAGATGAAGGATGTTTGTTAAAGAGAAGCATGCCTATAGGTATATCGATATATCGAGATTGATTCCAGTGATAATAGAACTGATATTTTAAATTATTTAATTATCAGGTTTTTAAATACTTAAATATCAAGGAACAAACTATATACCATAAACAAGGAGTTTACAATACTGTTAAACAAAACTTTATCTACCGAGAATACATATGCCCCAGCTCTCAGAATCGCTTTGCGTTCCTACCTTCGCAGAACTTTGATTTCGTTCTCTAATGAATCTTCCTTGCCCTTTAGCGCCTTTTTGTCGATGATCTTCACAGCAAACATTTGACCTGGCTTTTCTTTACTCTCCGCCAGCCTCACTTCAGAGAACGCTCCCCTAAACAAAAGGAAAATACAATAAGCACAATCGATGAAAAGCAAATTTATTTACAATTAGAGACCGGAAATATATTACTTTTTTTTAGATAGTATTAATTATTCATGGAATTAAATAGTTTAATATATATAGTTTTATATATATAATTAAATAATTTAATATATATATATATATAGTTTATTTCTTTTTATGGATTAAACAATTATTCAATTATAACCAGTTATAATTATAAGCTGACCCCTTATAAGCATATGTGCAGCAAATAATAAATTCCGACACAATTACCATATGACTATATACACATTTATAATATTACCATATATGTCTAAACGTAACAAATGTATTTCAAAATATATAAAACATAGTTTAAAATTCAGAAAAATAAAGTTATTTTACATAAATTTTATATTTTCTAGACTATCAATAAATAAATATCAGAAACATGAATAATAAAAATATGACTTTAATTTAAATGTATTGTTACATAACGATAAAATAGAAATTTTAATAAGAAAATTATATAGCTCTCTATATAAAAGTTAAAACTTTCTCCTTAAAGCTATAAAAAAACAAGCTTTAACAAAAAATTTTAGTCATACAATTAAAAATAATATATTCAACAATTTCTGACCATTTATCATATTAATAATTTACAATTAAAATTTTAAAAATATTCAATTTTATAAGCATTAAATCAACGTATTCATCTAAAAATTTATAAAAATTAGGAAAATGTTACATTTAATATAATCATAAATTAAATGTTTGATATTTTCAATCAATTAAATATTCGTTATGTTGCAATGCATTGGCAAACTGTTACATAAATGGCACAATAATTGACAAATAGTATTGATAGATTTAATTATAGAAATGTGACAAGGACACGTACGTTCTAAACATTTTTTTTTAAAGTAAATTTTTTTTTAAAAGTAAATGTAGAATTGTAGATAACATGCGTATACAAAGTAATAAAGAAAAATGTTCATTGTATATTCAACACGTCTGTCCAAGCTCCCTATCTCGTCAACAATCGTTAAGTTTAGTCCAAAACAGAATAAAATGCAACAAAGTAAAATTATATTAGAATATCTATGTAATTTTACTAAATATATTTTTACTAAATATATCTTACTATATATTTTACTAAATTTTATTAAATTATTTATTTATATATAATTTGTCTTATAACTAAAAGATCGAAAAAAATTAACTGGGTCAGTAAATAAATACGTAATAATGACGGTGTAAGAAGTATACAAGTTTTCGTCTTATAAGAGCCGTTAAGGATTCGTAAATCCGATGCCGCGCGATGTAACACCAAGATAGAATTTCCAGCTGATGACATGTTTAAGAAAGCAATTTCAAAGTGCTGTTACGGACGCATATACATTATATTTTAATGCGATTTAATGCATACTAAGCGACGTTCAAAAACATCCTTTTACGCGCGACGTCGCAAAAGGAAGAAAAATGCACGCAAAAGTCGTCCGCACGCGGGATATTCTGATGAAAAGCGATTCCATCGTTAGAGAAAGTTACGTCGCATTAACGTGCACGTCGACGAAGAGGAAAAAAAGGAGATTAAATCGCGACCACTTCCATTTATCCATCTAGCATGCGGGCGTCCCCCCGCGTTTATACGTAAACGAAAGAAACAGGAAGATGCGTGTCGGAGGCCAAGACGCACTTATCTATTATACAATGTCCAAAAGTCACTGGATGCCTTTCATTCAGTTGCCGATTCTCCGATCAATCCGAGATTGATGATTTCTCCTTATCGAAAAGACGAATCAATTTCCAGCAGTTTGCCGATTTTTATAAATTCATCTGTAATGGAGCGTAAATAAAAGTACTATAAAAATAAAAATTCGTTCAAGATCATGGATGCAAAATAAGGTGTTTTTTGACTCCTCTCTTCGTGCGTAGCTCGAAATCCCGAGAACCGCTTCACCTTGAATAGTTAATTCTATTTTAAAAAAGGCTATTGAATCTTACATTTTCATTCAGAGAGCTATTCAAATCAATCGAGGAAGCTGCGGTTAAAGGAGTATGATATGGCACAGGAATATCGGAACATCCTGTATTCATTCGCGTCATACGAATTTCGTCGGATTTGGGGCGGACAGGAGATCATCCTGGGAAATCACGCGAGAGATGCATGCTCATATCGCGTTCTTGCGAACCGAAAAAGAAAAATAATCGGAGGGCAAGTGCACGCGCGAGAAACGAGAATGACTAATATCGCGCATGGATTTCAAACGTTCATTTTCACCGAACACGCTTCCCACTCGTCGTACGCGGTTTGCAAATTAGAACCGCGGAAATCGTTTCTTTCCCCGCTCGTTTCGATCGTTTATGCGATATTATCCTTTTGCGTCGCTCGTTCAGAGCGTTAAAAAAAAAAGTATTAGCGTGCCAATATTCTTTCCGTTTCCCTGTTACATAACTGTTCTCGTAGGCAATCTGTTACACAAAGGAATTGGGATGTCAACGCATATGCGACGCGTGGCGGGCGCGAAAGCGTTGAAGCTAAACGCTTAATCGATCTTGCGAAAGATATAACGCAGAAGATATACGTATCGTTTTGCGTTATCGTCCAATATCGCTGTTATTGTTGCGCGAACGGATTGCAGAAACGCAATAAAAGTGGAAATAATACATTATGTAACGTGGAGTTTTATCGGAAGGGAACTCATGATAAATACATACGTATGCATGTAACGAGGATAGATAGCTGTTTATCTTTATCGGAAATGTAAGAAAATATCGTAACTTCATATTTGTTTGCCGTGACATCCGCGTATATATATATATATATATATATATATATATATATATATATATATATATATATATATATTGTGTGTAACATTCAGTACTTCAATAATTATATTTTAAATGTTCAAGTAATATTTTATCTAAAAGAATGTACTATTTACAGAAGATGATGCTAGTTGCGCTATGGATATTGAAGTAGAAGAATCGCAAGTAGAAACAGATGAGAAGATGACACAATCTAATCAAATCAGAAGATCAAAACGAAATAAGAATTAAGATAAGATTTTGGGCCTGTTCTTTTTCTCTGCACTGCTACACTGCTAATGCACTGATGCAATAGGCTAAAATGAAACATACTTTCTCTCGTTCTAACTTGCATTAAGCAGTACAGTGAAAAAGAACAGGCATTATGTTAATATGTTACACAGAATATTTGAGATAAAGTAAATATTGCAACATGTTTATTTTCATATAAAATATATTAAATTACTATTTGCATACAATAAGATATAATACTAATAATTTTTATGTATATTTACTATGACTTTCCTCGAATTTTTCTCTTAAATATTTGAGTCCAGCCATTATTTTATCTTCATTTATACTTGGTAATAATGATTCTTGCTCATTCGTATGACTGGCACTGCTGGAAGTCGAGGCTAAAACTTCATTTTCATCAGGAAGAGGGATATTTTTCATATCATCTGTCTGTTTTTGTTGTTCAGGCGTATATATTCCAGGATAACCATACACATTTCGTGAATAATTGCTAGATAGATGAGATAACGGATATGAAATAGTAGCTTGTTTCTGAGGTAAAGTCACAGCGGGAGTTAATGTCGGTCCTATTGTGTTTTCAGCCAAATCATGGGAATCACTATTGGCTGCGTTATATTCTAGTAAATTGTTATTTTGACTATTGCTATCAATATCTTTTAAAATTGTCCCATTAGCAACAGAATCGTTACTATCTTCACAATTCTGCAAATTGTTAAATTCTTCAACGGATTTTTGAGAATTACAAGTATCTGCGTTATCCGATTTTTTGTTTTCTTTATCAGTTGACTGTTTATCAATACTCTGAGAACTGTTGTAAAATTCAGCACTTATAAAATTATCATAAATCGGCCCAAATTCGCTAATTCTTTGTGCTCTACATTTAGCTATCCATTCTTCTTGCGACATTACGTGCCAGTGATTCTTCTTGCCTAGAAGTTCTCCAAAAGCTTTTATCTTATCTTCATCGTTAGTCTCTTTTCTCTGGGTAGATTCATCGTTGCTTGCAGATGTACGATCAACTTTCTCAATGGACTTTTCTTCATCTTTTTCAGTTCGTTCAGATTCGTTATCTTTATCAGTGCTAATATTTTTAGTTGAATTAATTAATTTTTCTTGAGCTAACTCCTCCTCTGTAGGCTCTGCTGGCAAGCCCGCTCTGATACGCTGTCTAATTCTCGCTGCCTTCAATCTATTCTGTTCCATTCTGTCCTTCAGTTCCTTGATCTCTTTCATTTCTTTTTGCTTTTTCTCTGTCTCCTTCCTCAAGTTAGTCAGATTTTCCTGCTGCTTCGCTCTCTCCTCCTCGTCTTGCGAAAACGCATAGTAACCGACGCCGTGCGTTCGCGCCTCGTCAAACAATATATCTTGATAATGTATGTCAACTTTGTCCGCAAGCTTTTGCGTTTGTTCCTCCCACTTTCTTCTCATGATTTCTATCTCGGGTTCTTTCTCTGGGACAGGATATTGCTCCTTACTTTCTTCTTCTTTGTCCTCATCGAAATGTTTCTTCATAACTTCCTGCTTTATCAAGTCGTCTTTCTTTTGCATGTGCGGCAAATCCTCTCGCAAACATTTCCTTGTACGACCAAAACAGTCCTGATACTCCACCCAATTTTCCTCTGGCTCTATGGGATAGTCTTCATTAATTGTTTCGTCCACGAATTCTTCGTCAGGTTCGTCCACTTTGTTCTCGAAATCGACAAGAAATTTATCGTTATTATTTTTCGACTTCTTTAATCTTTCGTACAATCTCGTTTTTGCTTCCAACATTAATTTTGACTTTTTGTGGGCAACAATATCCTCCGAGTCTATCGATCTCTTGGCATTCCCTTCAACATTGTCTGCAGACTTCTTGCTCTTCTTCTTACTCAGCGGCGCATTGATGGGCTCAGTTTTTAATCTAACCTCATTTACCTCAGCTTGCTTTCTTAATAGCTCTGCTTTCAGACCCACCAAGGATGAAAAGTTGACGTTTATTTTCTTCGTCATGTTCATTGTTGCAGCATTATTATCATACAGCTTCTCAGCAAGTAAAACGAACACTGCTAATTATTTGCAAAGAACATAGATCATCAATCGAATCCTTATTCTTCTGTCTGAAAAACAGAAAATATTAGATTGAATTTACTGAAAATGGTTAATTTGTTTAAAGCAATCTCTATACGATCAATATTATTGTATAATTACATTGTACAGTATAACTGATGCTCCCTTTATATGATTAATATTGTGTAATATTTGATGTTGCATATTATTAACAGTATAGGGATTGGAGATTTGTTCACAATATTTTCAAGCTTTGGATCGACACAATATATTACACAAATTGTATAATATTAAATATTGCAAATCATCAATAATATTGTGCAATATCAAATATTATACAATAATATATTGACCGTATACAGACTTTAACATGTCAGTCATATACTTACTTAATTATTGGCGTTAATTATTTGATGGAAGGCTCAAGAGACTTGTGCTCTATGCGCGATTATAAATCACGTAAATAAAATATGACATTCCACAAATAAGTCAAAACATTTGACAAATATGCTACAGGATTTTTTCGAGGTTATGTTAACTACTATATTTTCGCCATAGAATACAACATAATGCAGATTTACCTCGAGCGGTAAAATTTATAAATTTATTATAAACACGTGTTAAAAGTTCCTAGGTAGAGGGAGAGGACAAAGAAAAAAAATCTCAAGCGTTAAAAAAAATTGAATTTGCGGATGACTGATAATAAATTAATCTTCAATTAAATAAATCGAAGTTCGATCGAAGCCATCACAAGCTTCAAACATATGAGATCTGTTTCAATTCTCTCTGTCTTTTTTGATTGTTCATTCATCTTTTTGGTGCAGTTCGCGTTCGTCGTCAACAACGGAGCGGCGAGGAGAGACCCAGAGCTATATTCGCGGCGTGGCGTGATTGGTCGAATTACAATGAAAATTCAAATTTGACCAATCACGCGCACGGATTATTTTGACCTACGCAGTCCTCGGATTCCTCGAGAAAAGCACAGGAAAGCACGTGGAGCCGAGTGAATCGGTATCTGCGCGCGCGCCCGCGTAACCGATTTCTGAGCCTTCCGAGAGTTTCGAGGCGAGTTGGAGTGAATTAGAGCGAGGAGAGTTCAGGTTTGCATTATTCGATTTCGCCTCAGCCGGCACGCAGTCTCCTGGGGAATCAACGAGACTGATTCCAGCAACGCCGGGTGAAGCAACAGTTGGAAGCAACGGCGAGCTGCTGAGCCGGTGAGGCGATTGTCGGAAGCTAAATGGCACCGCGCAAATTGAGGAAAGCGGCGGCGGCGAAGAACGTCGTGGCTGCCGCCGACGACGACGTGTCACCGCCGAAAAAAAGGAAAACGGTCGCGAAGCCGGCAGTCGAGCCGAAGCAGACCAGGACCGGCAGGGATTGGCAGCGGAAGGCGTTCAAGGAGGCGGTAGCTGCCGAGGCGGACAAATATTCGCCGATGCATCTACGCAGCGGGAAGAGAATGATTGATTTTAAAAGTTAGATTTATACTTATTACATAATATATTTTACATTATATTTTACATTCAATTATGCTAAAATTTTTCTGCATGCGTTTCTATCTGGATAGATACCATTCAGTCGACACAGAGTATCAGTTACATTACATCTATGTTATAATTTCGCACTCAACAATATAAATTTAATGGAACAACATGTGTTATATTACATTTTCATTGTTGAGTGCGAAATTATAACATAAATGTAATGCCACTGATGCTCTGTGTCGACTGAATAGATATACAAATATACATATTAACAGAGAACAAGAATGAGAGTTTTCATTTCAGAAAAGTTTTAATAAATTTTTAATATATTTCAACGAAATTTCTTAAAGAATCTGTGGCTTTTACAGGATATTCAGGCATCCTGCACAATTTAGATCTGTAGTAAAACATATTTACAGAATATACTGATTTGTACATGAAGTTTTTATCAATGTTTATTGAACTAAAGATTTTTAGTTAATTGGCTGAATCTAAAAAGTTCTCAATCTTCTGATGCTATTTGCATTGAATATTTGTTTTATAAAATTATTATTGCCTTTACTGTTTGAGCAATGTTATTACATATACAACTTTTTGTTATTTTTAGGTCAAGTAGAAGAGGCAGCGACAGCTCAAATAGATGTTAAAGAAAATGCAAAAGTGGCAGAGCTTAAAACAAAGAGAAATGCAAGAAAAGCTGCTCCTCAAAGAAAACTTAATGCTGCTA
>JAJVSH010000018.1:615338-666406 GCA_021460005.1 Tetramorium alpestre | reverse complement strand
CATCTCAAATAGATGTTGAAGAAAATGGAGAAGCACAAGTGGCAGAGCTTAAAACAAAGCGCAATGCAGTGAGGAAAGCGAATGCAGTGATGAATACAAATTTTGAGGCAAAGAAAAAACAAAAGAAAGAACAAACAACTGCTTTATCTATGGCTACAACTGCTGCTGTTGATGAAAAAGAAACAACGGAGGTTGCAATTATAGAGAGTAACACTAGCATCAATTCGGTTACTTTACTTGCGTCTCCTATTTTGATTTCGAACGATATATTAGAGGATGCAACTACAGAGAATACCAGAGAACTCGGAGCATGCATTGATGAAATGCCTGCGTCATCAGACATAGATAAAAGAAACACGAAAGATATTTCCTTGAACAAACATAATAATGTGTCAGAGAACGAAGAGGAAGAGAACGAAGTCATGGTTAAAGTTGAGAATGAAACATTCTCCATATAATAATTATAGAACGTAAGAAAAACAAAATCTTTACTGTACTTTTAAAAAAATAGATCTGTTAAAAAATAGAATTGTGCGAGATTGGAGGGAAATATCAACAATATTTTATATTTGCCTAATAGACGCGCTTATATGAGAGGGGAGGAAGTAATTTGATGTTTTAATATATTTTGTAAAAATATTTGCAGCGTAAACGGTTGAATCTTAAGTCCCCAAATCTGTCGCTCTAATTATGACGTAATGTTATTTCAGAATCAGATCGGGGATTTTAATAATATTCTAAGAATATCTTTTTGTGCGAGAAAAGACAAAGGACACTATACACAAAGTTGCACACAAATATCTGTACAAAAGCGTGTAATGGGCATGATAAAGATGTTACCAGAAAATGTTTCAAGCAAAACATTTTTTTATAGATATCTTTTATAAAAAATGTTTTTAATGTTGGATTTTTAATTATAACAGCAATAAAATGTGATGCCATAAGAAAGTTTAATAGAATTTGTGTGAAATTTTTGATTCCTTCTTGGCCAGCATCTGTTAAAGTTTACAACAAATAAAATCTATTATATATAAGTAATAAATATATGTATATAATAGTAATGTACAATATTCATATAATTAATATTACTATATAAATATTGTTATTTATTATTAATAAATATTGTTATCAGACAAAAATTCGGGTATTGTAGATTAAAAACGCAGGCAATCAAGAGATAAACATTTTTTTGCTCTGGTAGGAATTAGTACATTATATATTTTTCTAAAAGAATAGCAAACAGTTATAAAATACGCATACACATCTAACATATATTCAATACATTATATTAAAAATGTTCAAGTATTTTTCTAAAAGGATGTATTATTTACAGATAACACTAGTTGTGTGCGCTATGGATATTGAGGAACGCAGCCTGAATGTGCACTACAAGTAAAAATAAACGAGATAACAACCTAGTCAAACCAAAAGGTCAAAAAAAGATGAGTTAATGATGATAAATAAAAAGATGAATTAAGAATTAATGTAAGATACTGTGTTTAATTTGTTACGCACAACATTTAGGATAAAGTAAATATTGCAAATTAAAGAGTTACACATACACGTTTATTTTTGTATAAAATTATATTACATTACTATTTATATACAATAAAATATAATGTATTAAGATAATATGTATATTTACTCCGATGAGCTTCGAGAGTTGTAAAATTATTATAAATCTGCTCAAACTCGCTAATTCTTTGTGTTTTACATTTAGCTACTAATTCTTGCGAAATTAGATTAATTAGCCAGTGATTCTTCTTGCCCAGAAGTTCTCAAAAGATTTTTATCTTATCTTCATTGTTAGTCTTTTTTTTCTGGGTAGATTCATCGATGCTTGTACGATCAATTTCTCATTGGACTTTTCTTCATCTTTTATGTTATGTTATCTACCTTAGAGAATTGCGTTTTGTGATAGCTAATAAGTATCGAATTCTATACATTAAACTCTCCGGTTATTAGTTGTTGCAAAACGCAACTGGGATCTTGCAAGTATTGTAGAAGGCTCCTTAGAAGCAATTTCTGTAATGTTAGAATTTTCCATAATAATACTAATCACTACTACAAATTATTTTTCCCTTATATAGAATGAATTGATTTTATCAATAATTAAATTAGACCGTTATGAATAAATCAATTAATAATAGGAAGTCCTATTCGGTCAATGCTAGATCTCTTGCATAATAATTTCTTCGAGTATGTATGTATGTACATCTTTCGCTCAGCCTACACGTCGTTACTAACGGCGCGTAGTTTTGTTGAGCGAAAGATGTACTCGAAGAAATTATTATGCAAAAGAGATTCAGCATTGATCGAATAAGACTTCCTATTATTAATTGATTTTTGTTTATATATGATTTTCTTTTTAATATATTTAGTGTTAACATTTGATTATGCTTAAAATCGTATCTAAACACTCGCTTATATTAGATTCTCACATTTTTACGAGCATTATTTATTTATTTATTATCTTAAACGCTTAATTTTCGCATTTTCCCGCCTTCGCTTCCATTCTTCCATTGGTAATGCGAGCGGCGATGTTTTATGCCAAGTCCGCAAGTTTGCGATGGACGAGTTCGGCTCTCCGCGAGGGAGCGTCTTAACATCGCGCACATGAAGATCGGCTTCTACGAACAGCTCGTGGAGACGTCGAAGGTGCGTCAAGCGTGATACCTGCGATCGTAGATACGAAGAAACAAGAATAACTCACGAGGATGGCGGCGATCAGTCTGTTGAATCCGAAAGCCGAATTCGCCCGGGCGGCGCAGGCTTTGGCGGTGAACATCTCCGCCGCGAAGGGGATTCAGGATGTGATGAGGACCAACTTGGGGCCCAAGGGAACCATGAAGATGTACGTATCCGCGTGTTCACGTGCCGTGACGAGCTTGCCGCCTCGTCGAGGCCGTCGCTCGTGTTGATCCCTCGCGTGTATTCTCGAAAAATGTTCCCACACCCTTGGACTCCGGATGTACTTCGAGTGTCCAGCCGTGGGAAATGCGACCGTGGTGCGGCATTTCGACGTCGCCGTTATTCTCCTTATTAGGAAATGACTTGCGAATGACGTGCCGGCGAGAAGAGGCGTTGTTTCGTGGATGACGCTCATTCTCGATGCCTTCTTTTCTTTTTCGGCATACTATTTGTTCTTTGATCTAGTGTAATTTCCGCATGAAGGATACATTAATTAACATAATTTTTATTTAACCTTTCGAGCCCTATTTATCATACAACAGTACGATTGCTCCGCAAAAATAACAATCAAATATTCAAAATGAGCTTTTCACCAATATCACTATTTAATAAACTTTTAATTACTTTAATAAACTTAGGTGAATTTTTTCAAAATTATTTAAGCACTTTAACATTACTTAATAGGCGCTGGCATGAGAGATTCACGAGTTCGGTTTATGTGCTGATGGCTGATAAACATCAGTCTGTTTTAAGAGTTAAGATCTGGTTGTTGGTTTATATATAAATAGCATGATAATTTAGAATCATTTGAATCGCCAGGCTGGTTTCTGGAGCCGGAGATATAAAGATCACCAAGGATGGCAATGTGCTGCTTCACGAAATGCAGATCCAACATCCCACAGCGTCTCTGATAGCGAGAGCATCCACCGCTCAAGATGACATGACTGGCGACGGCACAACTAGCACTGTGCTGGTCATCGGCGAACTCCTGAAGCAAGCCGATTTATATATAACAGAAGGGCTGCATCCCAGGATGCTCACAGACGGTTTTGACTTGGCTCGCATTAAGGCGTTAGAAATCTTGGACTCAATGAAAATCTCAATTGAGCCTGTCAAACAGAGCCTGTTGGATATCGCCAGGACCTCGCTCAGGACGAAGCTTCACCACACGGTAGCCGACAAATTGACCGAGATTTGCGTGGACGCTGTGCTGGCCATTAAGCAGCAGGGCAAAGAAATCGACCTGCACATGGTCGAATTGATGGAAATGCAGCACAGAACGGCGGACGATACCACTCTGATTCGTGGTATAGTCACTGACCATGGGGCCAGGCATCCAGATATGCCGAAAAGATTAGAGAACGCGTATATTCTGACCTGTAACATAAGCCTGGAATATGAGAAAAGCGAGGTATGTGAGATATTAGATCACAAAAAAATTTAACTAATATAATGCAATCAATAATTGAATGAATAAATTCATTTACTTGCTCTTTAACTTTACATCCAAAAAGTGGACTTGATTTACATTATGTTAGGTTCACATCCATCTTAGACATACCTTAAATTATTTAATAACTCTTTACATCTAATTTTTGGTTCCATTTTCTTATATCACAGCTTGTAGCCTTCTTTTATTTATCTTAATTTTTTCCTTGATTTTTCTTCTCTTTTTTCCAAATTTTTTCTATTTAGAAGTTCTCTATCTTTTTTTTCTTATTATCTAATTCATCATTCCATATATTCTGTAGAGTCTCTACTTCTTTCTAAACTTGCAATCAATGATATTAAAGATATTAAAATATAATTCGATTTCATAGGTGAACAGTGGATTCTTTTACAAATCAGCAGAGGAGCGAGAAAAGTTAGTGGCCGCCGAACGCGTGTTCATTGATAACCGCGTAAAAAAGATTATCGAGTTGAAGAAGAAATTGTGCGACGGAACGGATAAATCGTTTGTCGTGATAAATCAGAAAGGGATCGACCCGCCGTCTCTCGATATGCTCGCGAAAGAGAATATTATCGCTTTACGCAGAGCGAAGCGCAGAAACATGGAGCGTCTAGCGCTCGCGTGTGGTGGCATAGCCATGAATTCTGTGGATGATCTGAAAGAGGAACATTTGGGATGGGCTGGCCTTGTATATGAACACGTTCTGGTAAGTTTCTGTACTTCGATTATAACAAAATGGGAGTTGTCACACAGCGCTAACTGGAAAATTCAACTTTTTTTTTACAACGTTTAATTTACTTTCAGGGAGAAACTAAATATACTTTTATAGAGGAGTGCAAAAAGCCAAATTCTGTAACTATATTATTAAAGGTAACGCAAAAGATTATTTGTGCTGATGTAATATTATGAATATTCTTATTGATATATTGATATTCTAGGGACCTAATAAATTTACATTGGAACAACTCAAAGACGCTGTGCGTGACGGACTTAGAGCAATAAAGAATGCTATCGATGATCGTGCGATCGTTCCCGGAGCCGGAGCCTTTGAGGTTGCAGCTAGTCAAGCCCTTCAACGTTACAAAGAGCAAGTGAAAGGGAAGCAACGTTTGGGAGTACAGGCCTATGCTGAGGCTCTACTTATCATTCCGAAGACTCTCGGTAAATATAATACTTATTAATCTTTAATTTTACTAATACTATCAATATTATTGTGATTATATTCTTTTTTCATTTTATTTCAGCTGTTAATAGCGGATTTGATTCGCAAGATACGATCGTCAAATTATTTGAGGAAAATGCTGCTTTAAAAGAACCAGTAGGATTGGATTTATCTACTGGGGAAGCTCTAAAACCCGCGGATGTTGGCATTTATGACAATTACAATGTAAAAAAACAAATCATTAATTCATGGTAAGATATTATTAAAACATGCTGTTAAATATTTAGTAATTTAGTATGTATTACAATATATCTTACATGGATAAATATTTAACTTTCAGCACGATAATCGCGTCCAATCTCCTGCTGGTAGACGAGATTATGAGGGCAGGATTGTCCTCATTAAAGGGTTAATTACAATGTAACTCTTTAATTAAAACTCTAATTAAAACTCTGGAATTAAAAGTTTAAGGACATTTCGCATTATACTTGTTAGGCCCGATTGCACCAACGTTATTTTGGCTTAAGCGAGACTTAAACTTGTCTCTGTCTTTATCTTTCTAAATCTCTTCATCTAAATAAATAAAGACACACGTCTCACTTAAAGCCGAAATAATGTTGGTGCAACCGAGCCTTAATCAAACACCGCTTGATCTCTTGTTTTGAACATAAATATTTAATAACACGATAATAAATTTCACATTGAACTTAATAAAATAATGCTTTTGTAAAATGTATTTTATTTAATTACAAAATTTTATAACGTCACGAAATCTAAGTTGAGGAAAATATTTGTATAAAATATCTGAAAGTATAAAGTCATATAACAAGATATGTAAATAATGTAAATGCTACATGTCATATTTTCAAAAAGAAAGAAAATGCTAATGCAAAACAATACTGATCACGTAAAAATAGATCAAAATATGCTGGTTCTCTTGCTTTTTATATTGAAAAGTAATACTTTTGAACGCTGCTTAAAGTAAAGTAATTGCTCATATTACTGGTCGATTTATAAAAATCAAAAATATTTATTTACGATATGGTACATATATTTACAATGTTCTAAAAACTATTACATTACAATAATAGGACGCTTGTCAGTCTTGTATTTTCACAGAAAAAATTCTTACTGTTTTCTATTAAAATTATTAATTTTAATTAAAAAAACTGGTGATTGCGATGTAATGTAATTTATGATCTGTATTATTTCTGTACGTCTAAGTGCGATTTCATTATTAAATTTCCTGAAATAATACGTAATATGATAATGTTGAGCAAAATATTCAACATTATCTTTATTTCATAAAAATAAAACAATATTTAAATAAAATATTTACTTAGTACGTGTATATATATATATATACACACACACACACATATATATATATATATATATATATATATATAAACTGTTCTGTTATTCTGAATGAAATTCGTGAATATTATGTAACATTGATTAATGCAAATCGGCTAGCACAATTGTCATTTTATGAAACGTATTAAAAATATTTTATTCAACTATTCGGCAATTTACCATGTCAAAATTCGCAGCACAATGCTTTGTGAAAGTTTGTCTACCGCATTTCTAGCTTGCGTGCTTGCTACCGTGTGGACAGCAACACTAGTAATATATGTTGCTGGCTGTATTGTTAACTTGTCTTGAGATTATTACATTATCTGAAATCAAGCTAGAAACAGCCAGTAATTCCGCCCCTGCTTTCATAGCAGCAAATATGTAAATCCAGCAGACAAAAAAGCAATCGCAGGCTTTAATATGATGTAATCGCAAGATTAACAATAATTCAAAATTTCAACAGACAATCCTTTCATATATAAAAGTATCACATTAAACATATACTTGAGTCGGTACAGTTTAAAATTAAAAACGACTTTTGTTGCATTCGATTTCTTCCGTTGGGACTAAAAATCTAGAGAACTGCCAGCTTGAAAATTTAGTATACATAAAAAAGTAATATAGATTTTCAGTGGGACAAACCGAACACAGCATTTATGTTGTAACTAATTGTTTCGTTACCTTTTTTCCTAATGTACAGCTGTTTAATCATATTTGCATTTTGAATATATATACACGTTGTATTTTTATTAAATAAAATCAGGCAAAAAAATACAAATATTACTAACATTACGATATTTTTTCGATCCTAATTAGAAGATGCTTGTATTTTTTTGCTTTTTTGCATCGTCAGTTTTATCGTGTACAAAAAAATTTGTAAGTGGGGTTTTTGTTGCAATTGTACTTACATACTAATTTTTACAGCGACTCACAACTAATAATCTTTAACGGAAAAATCTTGAACCTCGATATGACACAAAAATGATATCTATCTATATCATACAAAGAATAATTATTGTAACATTAATTCAAGTTCGACAGACTTGCGACGTATTGAGGATCTTTTTTGATGTCTTTCAATAATACTTTCGGCTTGATATCAATCAGTGATGCGAGAGTAAGGCAGTTTACCTTCATGCTATGACCCCCGACCACCATATACGTGCTCAACTCATTTAGATTAACCGGGCTGCTTGGTATTCCGTAATACGAGAACGGTTCGCGCTGTATTACTTTTTCCTCTTCCTTTCTTTCGGATCCTACGTTTGTACTTTGCGCCGCCGCAAAAAAGGCCGGTGGACACCTCGGATTCGTGGATTTGCGCGCGACAGCTTTGAATACACGTGGGCCCGGTCTCGTGCACGGAACGATCGATTTGGTGGTGGATTTCTTCGCGATGGCCTGACGACTACTATCGCGGTCACTTTTCGATGGCGAGACGTCCAAACGACTCTGGTCATCCTCATTTTTCGTATCACCAAGTTCGTTATGCCTGACATGTTTCACAATCAAGTTCTCCATGACCGACTCGAAGTTTGGGACATTCTTCGAGTTCGTCGCGGGATTGTGTGTGGGCAATCGTACTGACGTTCTGAAATGTAAAATTTGCATGTTTGATTAAGTGTCTCTTCATGGTAGCAACAGTATATATACATATGTATGTACGAGCAAACGCTTACCCTTGTGACTGATCCTGCTCCTTCTGTTGTTGCTGCTGCTCCTGCCATTTGTTAGGTAAATGCGAATGGAACAAGTTCTGATGTCTTATCCTGTCGGTGTTGGTCTTACAAAACTCTTGGCACCACTGACAGATCCATCCGTGTCGTTGAGTGACAGACGACACAGTCTGCTTCGCTTGATCATGTTCGTTGATGTCTTTCTTCGCGGAGTTAATAGACGACAATCTCTGCACAGGTATCTCTTTGTATTTAAACGGAAGCTTTGAAATGGGAGCGGTTTCCGAACTCCTTAATTCCTTGTGCATGAGATTCCAGTGCTGCCTGATGGACGACAGCGAGATGCTGCGAAGATTACAATAGAAGCAGCCGTAGATTATAGTCGACGTATCGCGTTCTTCCTCCGTGTTCTTCGATGCGTTGACATCGTGTTTTTGGGGCTTGTTTTTCGTCTCTCCAAGGGGCAAGGAGCCGAACATCTCTTTCGACAATTCTTTGAATTTCAACGGCATCGAGGAATGATTTACCCTCCAATGTTCCACCATTTCTGGTTTGAAGGAACAGCTGTAGGTGCAATACAGGCACTTGAAATTGTGTTTGAAAACGGCGTGTGTCCTCATATGGCTCTTCAGACCAGTGTAATTTACAGCTGTGAAGTTGCACAACTCGCACTTCTCTAAGCGATTGCCAGAAGCAGTTGCGGAAACGATAGGAGCGGTAGTGGTGCCAGCGGTGGCGATTGTGCTGGCCACGCTGTTCTCTGTATTCAATTTCCGCCTTTTGGTCTTTATTGGATAGAGACCATATTCCTTCTCCCAAAACTCATCGCTCAACTTCACGTTGCTCCACGCATCCGGATTGTGTATAATCTTTTCCGGATCGTTCGGATGTTTCGCACGGATGTGCTGGCGCATCATGGTCTCCGAGTTGGTGCTGCGATCGCAGTAGGGACACAGGAAGCAGAGCCGTTTTAAATGCGAAAACTGAATGTGCATCTTTAATCCACGCTGGCGGGTGAACGTCATCTGACAGTGCTTGCAAATAAGCGGTGTCTCTTTCTCCAGATCGTCATCGGTCTTCTCGCAAACTGTGCATAAAGAGTTATACAAAATCATACCATACGTTCCATCGTATGGACAGTATAAACAAGATTATAACAGTTCTGAATGTAATCTCTATATTTACGTTTATCACTTTCGGACTTATCTTCGCTACTCCTATCCTCCTGCATCTCGTCCTCTTTCATGTCGATTACGAGATCCTCGTTATCTCGACTGTCCCCATCGTCGGTGTCTATGTTGCTCTTATTAGCGTCTTCAAGAATGTTATTTTGCAGATTGGATATCGTAGGTGCAAGATTTACGGTCTTTTTGTCGGTTGGGATTTTCACAGAACTAACATTTGGGCTAGAGGTTAACGCTACATTTTTAGAAGCAACATTGTGAGACGACGCTTTGATCATTTCAGTTTGCTTCTTCAATAAAGTCATCACCTGCAAATTAAATATAGCATTTATTTATAATAAAAGAAAATTAAAATTTCCTTTTCTTAACATAAATAAAATGGAATAAAAATTAAGTATATACATATGTTGTAATTTAATTTAATAAAATAAAATATAAAATATAAAATATTTACGTTGACAAAGTNACTTTCAGTTTTATTTACGTTATGCATCATTACGGATCATTAAATAATTTGAAACGATGTTTTGAGATATTCTAGTATTCAAAAACATGTAAGTCATTTTCTATATATAAAATATTAATTGAAGAAAGAAAAATTTAATTTTTATGATGGCTTATGTGATTATCCCGAATAATCTCGATTATTAGCAAAATTACGATTCTTTCTATGATATAAATGATGAGCAATATTCAACATGCATAAATGTTAAATATAAAATATTTAATAATTAATGTTTACATTAATATTTATTTTATTTTAATATTAATTAAGATTATGAAATTTTGCTTTATTAAATAGTAAAAGAGAGTAAGAAGTTTTAATAAATACCCAATCCTCGATTGCATTATCCGGCGAAAGTGGCTCAAAATCTGGAGTTTTCCCATTATGACGTTTCGCAAAATGCTGTAGCATTGCTTTACGATTTATTGATGAATATCCACAAGTCTTGCAATGCCATCTAAACAAATAATTTCTTTTAATAGTAGCATTTGCAAAATTGATTGCGTTGCAGATTCTTGTGGGCGTGTAAGTTTCAATATAATGTAACACTTACCTCGTATATTTCAATTCCCTATAAAGATGATCTCTCATATCGTGCTTATACTTCGTCTTGAAGTGATTACACAGCGTACAGACATACAGATTGGCATCCGGTTTACCATAAGGCCCAAACCTTTCCATATCAGAATCGCTAATGTCACTCAGTTCACCCGCATCTATTTTCGAGTCTTTAGCCAATTTGTTGCTGTCGTTACGCGAATCGATTCTGCTCTGTGCACTTTCCTTCATAGTTTGTCTCTCGCCTTCCGCTTCCTCGGATAACTTGTCGCACGAGAGCGAGCGTTTTGATTTCTCCTTAGATAAATGTTTATTATATTCGTCAAGAGACATCGATTTCCAAGCCCATTTTATTTTAGCCGGCTTCGTTACGATTTCAGCGTCAGCCTTACGTTTGCCTAGAGATACCTTTGAACCTGACGACGTCTCGTTCGTTACAGGCGTTTCAATCTCCTCTTCCAAAAGAATCCCGCGGATATGTCGAACTCGCGACATGTTTCTCCGCCAAAGTGGTGTCGTGTCGAAGGGCTCGTCTTGTCCGCCTTGCTCCACGGTTTCCGTGTTTCGTTTGTTGACACCTTTTATCCTCTGGTATATCATGGTGTAGTCGGCATTAGAATCATATGTATGCTTGCTATTTATATGCTGTTCAAGAAGTATTTTTCCGCTCGTTTTGAAGGAGCACAGGGTGCACTTGTATTGGGAGCTCTCGCCGTGAACCGTGTCAGCATGGTTGGCTGCATCGGCTTTATAAACACATTTAAAATCGCAAAGATTACATTTCCAATGATTGCCATCCGGATCGGGTACTTCTTCCTCGGTTTCTTCCTGGACTGGTTGCTGAACGTTCTCCGGGTTCTCAATTTCCCTTACGACTTTCACAAAGGGTCTCTTCTCCGGATGCTTGTCGGTAAGATGCCGTTCCACAACGTGCCTAGATGTCATTTCAATACTATCAGAGAGCATAGAAAGTGCACTCGCGTCAACAAGAAAGTATTAAAACATCTGACAAGTAATATATTCTTTTTCATACACTTTTTATCATAATCTTTTTATCAAGATATCAATCTTATTTATCTTGATTATTGATATTAATGATCATTATTAAAGTAATCAAGTCTACTAGTGATACTTGTCACATGTTTTAAAATTATATTAAGTTATATTTATATATAAAATTAAATTTGTATAAAATTTTATCAAAGAATATAAAGACAACATAATCATATACAGTCGTACAAATATATACAAACCTATGATAATGATGATGATTGCAATGAGAGCATTTGTAAAGTTTTGTATCGTGCATTTTCAAATGAATGCCCATTTTGTCGATCGCTATATTTTGATTTTCTTGACCCGGTTGCGGTGAAGGACAATGTGGACAACGGAAATATGGCTCTTCCGAATGCAGAGCCTTTAAATGATTCCTCAACATCGCCTCATCAACTGTTAAGTAATTACATTCGACTACGCCACACACATATCTATATAGAATCACATAGAAAAGATATAATTGTAGAAATATTTCATCATCTTTGCACTCTCTGTAAAATAATATATCATGTGTGCAATATATAATAAAATAATTTACCTCTTGTGTTCCGGCACAAACTTCGGTATATTATCATTTTCCTCGCTTTCCTTGACAGGTTCTCTCGGTTTCGCGCCCATACGACCATTTTGATGCGAGCTGCTTGCCAGATTCACCATCTTATCGAACATTTTCTCCTTTTTATCTAAACAGGGAACAGGATTGACCGGACCGCTCTCAGGTACGGTTTCGTCTTTCGCGTGTAATTGCAAATGCCGGATAATGTTAGTCCGAACTTTAGTTTTGTAAGGACATACGGCACACTGGACTTCCCGATTGTAAATCGCCTGACGCGGTAATTGCTCTATCTCATCGGGACTGAACGATAATTTATCCAGTTTTTCATTTTCTTGTTCTGCTCCAGACTTAGCACCTTTACGCCTCTTGGTTTTTCGTTCGGCAGATCCGAAGGGCTATATGAATTACATATGAAATTATATAACACTCTCTTTAAAAAAGGTTTTTTTTATATTAAATATTAATGAAAAAAACTTACAACCGCTTGCACGATAAAGAGACCATCCACCGATGGATTTGTTGGATCGGCAGGCACTAACTTCGTGTTGTGGAATTTGTGCTTTGTCTTCATGTGAGCCGTAGCTTGATACGAAACTGGATATCTCATTTTACACATTGAACATCCAAAACGCTTCAATCCGTGAGTCTTCATATGTTCTAGGAGCAAGCCAATTTTGACGAATCGTTTCTTACAATGTGGGCAAAATAAATTTTTTATGGGCTCTCCGAGATTGCACGTTTTAATGTGATTTTTCAACGAGACAACATGTCCTGACGTGAAACTGCACTCCAGATAACCGCATTTGTATAACTCGTGTCCGGTACGACCGGTGTCTTTGATGTCATCCAAAGTCAAAGGTTTATCTGGCTGAGCAGTCGCATTAACCGACTTCTCCTCGGGCTTGCATTTCATCTCGGTAGTATCGCTAAGTGCAATCTGTTCCTTGTTCTCATCTTTTATCTCGAAAGACGACGGCTCTGTTTTCTTTGCACCGTCCTCAGCGTTTTTCCGCGCGGCAACTTTCTCTTCACCCTCCAAGATTTCGATGTCACTGTCTTCGGTTTTATCCGCAGATTTGGAGAATATCTTGCCGGAATTGGGTGTGAAATTCTTCAGGAAATCCGCATTATCCAGAAGATTGGTATTTACGAATTCATCATTGCAAGTGAATTCACCTGAGAATTCTAGCGGATTGATCGCGCCAGAGTCGTTCATGGACGATGATAACTCCAATTCCGGTTCCTGAAGAATTTTACTTGAAGCATAGTCGCTCGATTTTTTCGTCTCCGATTGCAGGAACAAGTCATTCTGCACAAACTGCTTTTCAGCAGTATTGTTACTCACTTTTTCACTGCTACTAGTGAGAGACACATCTTTAGATTGTTTTGTTAATACATTGGCGTTAACTTTTACGTCCCTTAGATCACCACTGACTGTCTCGACATTGTCCTCCCTCAAATTGTTTGGCAGATTAGACTGAGTTTTATTTGAAGCAATTTCAATATTTAACGAAGCTGTAGAGATTTGATCGTTTGTTGCGTCTTTCTTGGTTATATTATTAGACTCGTCAACATTTGAATCAATACTTCCCTTATTTATTCTTTGATCTAGAGATCGCAAAATGAGCTGATGTATAACTTCCACATTGGATGATGGCTGAAATTGCGATTAATTACACGATACATTAAACGAATAATAACTTCTAATAATAAATACAAAGATATTCAAGATTGAAGTAGATTTGATATAGTAATAATGTCATGTATAGTTTGTTTTAATTAACTGAATAATTTTAATAAAATATACCTTTGGAGGAAGCGAACGCTCCAAAATCTGAGGCAGTCGATTGTAATGAAAGGCACTCAAATGCTGTTGCATTTCGTTTAGACTCTCAGTACCACATAAACAATACAAGCATTGGAATTTGCAAAATTCGTGCAATTTATAATGCTGTAAAATCACAATAAAACGAGCGATATTTATAATTTTCTGTTTCCTAATAATGTATATACATACTATATAATTAGATATAGAATACATACCGACATAAGAGATTCTGGCGTTGCGTGTGTAGTGTTGCACAAATGACATTTGTACTTATGAAAAGATGGATGTTTTGTCTTTAAATGTATAACATATGCATCACATGTATAGAAGATTTTGTCGCAATCTGAAATAACAAAATTATAATTGTGCAATATGTAACATTTAATATTAGCACATTTATAACACAATAGTTCTATGTAATCGTAATATAACACACATGTTATATTATGATTACATAGAACTATTACAATTACACACCATGTTTGCATATAAAAGGTTTTACGTAATTGGTACGATTAAGGTCTTCTTGTTTTTGGATCGGTTTTTGCAGCTTGCCTAATAAATAATAAAATACGGTACCGGGATGACAAGTCGCCTGAAAAATTTAATTGATTAACCAAATAGTATTTCTTCTTTTTTAATAACATGGTTACAGTAAATTTTATTACCTGATGTTGTTGTACATAAGATGGTACAATAGCTCGATAAAAGCAGTAACCACACTGGTATCGGCAATTACTATGTTTCTCCCATAAGTGAGTTTTCATGCTGGTCCAGTCACTCAGAGATATGTAGCAATAGGCACACTTTTCGTAATCGCGCGATTCCGTGCTATCCTTTTTACTCATCTTCTCGTTGTGCTGAACAAAGTGCTGGAAGTACAATGTACCCGAGTCGGTCGTATAAGAGCAATCATGAGCCATGCACTTAAAGAAATGAGCTAGTTTAGGCTCCGTCAGCATCGCCGCATATGCTTCAACAGACTTCAACTTGACCGCGAGGGACGAGTTCGACATGTCCTTAGAGTTGGCTATACAACTTGGTATTACTTTGATTTTCCTTGATCTGTAAGTTAAGGTCGACGAACTTGTCGATAAGCTTGTTGATGAAACTGTCGATGAGGTTGTTGATGAGCTTATCAATAAGCTCGTCGATGAGCTTGTCGAAGTGGTCATCGATTGCGTCTTCGGAACTGTAAGAAATTTGATGTTAACTAAGTGTCAGTGGATTTCGTTGGGGCCGGTGTTAGCGAATTCTTGATCAGGTATACCTTGCACATTCGTATTTGCTAGCTGTGGTGAGACATTCTTCTTCAATATTAAAGGTTGGCTGGATTTCCTCAGGATAGGTATTTCTTTGCTCTTCGTAGGCGAGAACTCCATCGCTTTCCTAATATCATGTACCTAACAATCATAAAATAAAAAAATATGATAATGATAATAGATTAAATCAAATGTCGACAGTAAAAAAATAATTATTGATATGAAATGATATACATACAATAAAGCTTTCGTTGTGATCAGGTTTTGCAAGGCTGACCACGTGTTCGATCTTGAAGAATGAGCATTCTTCTTCCGCGTCTATCGCGCTATCTGATTGAACTCCATCTACAAATTGTATTATTTATTAGTATAAATACATGCATATCTCTGTTGAATACGTTAATTAGCGAATCTTTCGCGTTTCCCCATTAACGTATTCAACTTGAAACAATTGCACGGTTTCAATTACCAACCTGTATTAAATTCTTTCAGATCTCCTGGATTATCTTGCGTCGGCATAGACAGCATATCGCCGCTCAAGCGCCTGAATCTGATAAAATTCTTGGTCGGACTGGCATTCTTGCACAATGTCAACATTTCCTTTTTGACATTTTGTTGCTTCAACAGCGAACGCTTGTCACTGGTGATCGGCACGACGCTTGGTGAGTTTGGGATTGACGATGTAGGCTCGCTCTTGATCTCCTTAATATCTAGCATCGGTTCGGGCACCGGGTCCAACGGTTTGGCGTTCTGCAGCTGTGCGGCCAATCTCTGTATCGTTGTCAGCATCGGGTCTCGCGACGAAGACGCATTTATGTTCGAGGTTTCCTTTAGAATCATATTGACGTCGGTCTCAGAATCCGATTGCTCACTGCTGGAGTCCGATTCGAAGATTGGCGCCGAACGCTCGTTGTCACTGTTCTCGCCGTCACTCTCAGTGTCTTTGGATGAATCCATGATCGCAAGAGGGTCCCGAATCTTCACGTCCATCTTATCATTCGCAGCGTGCGTTATCTCTGACTTATCAGTGGCCAATTCCTCCGTAAAAGAATCCTCTTGATTGCTCAGTTGACTTAGAAGATCTTGCTGGATAATTATTTCGTCGGTTTTTAAAGGTTCTTCGGACAAATTCACAACAGGCAATAAAGAGTTTTCCCTCGCCTCCGGAATGTCCACCGACGAGTTACATTCAGGGACTGGACTGGCGACCACGTTCGTGCGCATCTTGTCCTGCAGTTTATCTATTATGGACAAACCCGGTTTAGAACTCTTTAATAGAATACCGATGTTATTGGCGATTTCCTGCATCGTTTTCTGCCGCTCCCGCTGTATCTCCATCTCTTTGTTTTCCAATTCAGGTGGACAAACGAATACGCTCAGATTACCGGTACTCACTGACCCTTCCGGTTCCCCTTGAGACACTCTCAGTCTTTCCTTGCTTTCTTCCTCCTTGATTTGGATATTTTCCACCGTTTCTGGTTCGCGAATACATTCACTGGTATTATCATTGTTGTCTTCGGACTCCGTTGGCCTCGCGATATCCATCAGCAGTTCATCCTTACACTCCGTAGCCTCGAATTCGAGGTCAATCTGCGGTTTCGTTTCCACAACAAAAGACTCCTCGGCGTTAACGGATGTCGACTCGCGTGATGACTGGTTTTTACCCGCCGACATTTTAGCCTGTTCGACAGTTACCGCTGACATATTAATCTTCAAGATGTTGGTATCCGGTTGCTCTCGGTGCCAGAATGCAACGTGGGCTTCCACGTTCTGTCGTTTTAGTTGCACATAATTACAACTGCAACATAGATAGCCATAGATGCTACCTTCCCTCGGTATGATATCCTCAGACGCTGACTCGTTGAACGTTCTATCTCTGCGACATATCTTGTAATAATGCGTTCTCATGGATGCCTTGGCCACCGCCTGGTAAGAACAATTGTTACAGTGGAACCTGTACTCGCCCGTGTGCGTCGTACAGTGCTCGTAGAACGCTTCGAGTGCCACGTCCTCTGCACCTTCCGTAGCGAAGCAGCAGAATCTGCAGCGGAATTTGCACATCTGACCGGTCTCTGTTGAGGAAGACAACGTTGCACCGCGTCCACGTTGTTCGGCGTCCACGATCGCAGTTTGAGCATCCGTCGACTTGAGACGCGAGATAAGCACTTCCCTTCCAGGATGATTGATTTTGTAATGGTGAACGATGTTCTTGCCCGTGAAGAAGCATAACAAGCATTTATATTTGTCCTGACCAAACCACGCATAATCTATCAGATGTTTGATGTCTATTCTGTGGAAAAGTTCCGTCATCAGTTCATCATACGTGATCTTTGGCGATTTCTTGAAGAACCTGTTTGCAGCATTTGTAGCCGTAAGATCAGCGCTACTCGAATTTTCTGCCAGTTCCATTTTTACCAATAGTTTATTCTCTTCGATAGAAAACGAGTCATTAAGTGTCGGTGTACTCGTGGACTCTGATAACATATCAAAATTGCCCAAGTCTTTAAAATTAAAGCTATCTGTATTTATAAGCGGTTTAATATCATTCACTATAGAATTTACATTCGCATCGTCGTCGTCATCATAGTTCCCGAGAATTTTTTCAGAAGTTTTCTTCTCTGCCGTAGGTTCTTTATCTTTATCTTCTGTCAACCGGTTAGTTTCTACGGTATTCGTCAAAACATTCGTTTCAGTATTCGTCTCTTCGATATTCATTTGAGCAGGTTTGGAGGAAGCTCCCGAAGCGGATTTTTTCTTTTTCTTTTTAGTAACTATACCCATCTTCCAGCTGGATTTCTTTTTCTTCTTTCTCGGTAACTTTTTCGTGCTTGGCTCAATGGTCAACGGATCATGCGTGTCCTCGAGGTCCACTTCGCTACCTTTGTCAGTCGACGTATTCTTCGTTGTCGGCACCAACCCTATTAGGATATTACTCAATAATTCCTCCCTAGCTGTCGTCCTAGCTGCGCCGGTGCTCGTTCCTTGCCTGACAGTCGCGCTGCTCGACATGGAAATGTCTGACATCACGCTGTCCTCATCCGTGAACGACATCTCGTCCTCGCTTTTGTCGTCGGTGAGTAAACTATTTCTCGATCTCGAATGCCGTTTACCGGTGTTCTTGATGTCTTTTCGTCGCTTCACCGTGTCCACCGAGTCCTGATCAGACTGTTTGTCCGCTCGAAAAGAGAGGTCCACTAACTGAGACACGTCTATGCCGAAACTCTCATCAGACGAGCTGTCAAACATTACTTTGGATGAGTCTATTTTCGTAATATCCGTTTTCTCTACAATCACTCGCGGTTCCTTAATGTCTTTATGTAACATAATGTCTTTACAGGAGACACGTTTAGATCTGCGAAGTGTGTCATTGCTTTCCTCACTGCAATCCACTTCTTGATTCGGTGTGCTATTATCAGAGTTGTTCAACAACGCTGTCCGCAGAGCCAACGGTTGGTCCTCTTCACTATCGGAACTTAGAATCGATTTCTTCAAACGTAAACTGCGAGTCGTCTGTTTGGGGTCATTCTTGCTCTTGGCTTTTGATTTACTAGATTCTTCGACATTTTTTCGAAATCTTGAATTCTTCTTGGACTTGTTGGACGACTCGTTCGTCTCGGTATTCGATAACTCGTCCTTCTTTGTCGATAATGTGATCGGGCTTATCCTTGAAGGCGACTGATTTTCCTTCGACAATCGACACATTCGAAAACCTGTCGCCGTTACTACACCTTCACTAATGAACATTTCCCTGATATCCTCTTGCAACATCTCCAAAGAATTTCTCCTCTTCGTTTTTGGCTTTGGTTTATCATTAGGAACTTCTTGCCTATCTGTAGTATCGGAAATGACAGATTGCGTTATCTGATTCTTATTTTGATCCGAACTTTCTGTATTCTTTTCTGTACTATTCCGATTCAAACATTTTTTATTACTTTGTGTGCTATCTTTTGATTTCTCTACGGTAGTTTGATCGACCTTATCCTGGTTATCTTCCTTTTGTTTTTTTTCCTTATCATTATCTTCTAACCTACTACTACTGATTTGCTTTTCGCTTTCTGACTGGTCAACGGTATTTTCATTATCACCTTCTAATCGATTAGTCTTATGACTCTTTTGCAATTGTACATCTTTATTCTTATTATCTACTTGAACACGTTCCTTGTCACGAATCTCTAATAAACCATCATTTTCCTTCGCAGTAATATCTTTAATTAGCTCTTTGCTTGAATTATTACTGGATGCTGTTACCTCGAGCTTTTCTTCCGAATTTTTAGGATCCGTGGAAATTGTAGAATCTTGAGCTACCGGTTCTTCTTCAACGTCTGTATCAGTGTTAGTAGTTAAGATACCGAGCCTCTCCGCAAGACTCTCATCATCCGAACTATCTGACACTATCACTCGCCTCTTTTTCTTTGTTTGTGTCTTTTTCGCTTCAACTGTTTCATCCTTGTCAGAACTGCTCTCGGACTCAGACTCGATGATCTTCTTAAGCTTCTTGAGCTTTTTCGCCTTCAGCGCCTCCCCGATCTTCCGTATTAATTTCGCTTGTTCCGTATTAATTTCGACTAACTTCTTACCCTCACCGGATTCGAACGACTTCCTGATGAGTGCCTCAATCAATTCCTGTGTCACCTCTTCTTTGGGTTTCGACTCGTCCGCTTCTGACTCATCCTTCTTATCTGTTTTTGCGACATTACTGGACTTGGAATTCGTCACCGAGTCTGCTTCACTGATTTTTGTCTCATTTTTGTCAGACTTTTCTAAAGATGAAGAAATCTTTCCCTCCTTTGCAGCATTGCTTTGCTGGACCGAATTCTCCGTTGCACGATTACTGTCGCTACTACTGCTTACTTCAGCACTCGCAACGTCCTTGCTCTTATTCTTGGAACACGATTTACTGTTCTTCTTACTACTATTCTTTACACGCGGTGGTTTCGACGAAGTGCTTTCAACTTTTTTCGTCTCGTTAACGACGCGATTTGGCTGCGACGCTTCCGGTCGTTTAATTTTAGGAATTTTGAACTTTTGCAGACCAGAAATCTGACTGGCTTTCGTGTCAATCACGCCGTAAAGACTCTCTAATGGGGATTGCATTCTGTCTTTCGGCAGTTTATCCCCTTTCTCCTTTTCAGACGACTTATGCGAACTCGATTTTTCCTTTGTCGGCTTTGTATTAATTGTTCCCGATCGTTTCCTGGGATCCCTCTCATTGTGAGTGATATCTTTGGCTTTAGTTGATATATTCACATGTTTATCTTTAGCAAGGCGCGGATCTCTGGCGGAAGCGCCAGTCTCTTTGGCTTGACTTGCACCTACATTATGTTCCGTACGAACGCGTGGATCTCGATTTGAGAAACGATTTGGATTTTCTCGATCAGAGTGACCGTCTCGCGACCAATCGGATCGACGCATCGGATCACGATTGAAACTGGGCCTCACTTCTGTTCTATTTCTATCATAGTATCCATCCCTTCCTTGACTTCTGTTACCTCTGTCACGCGTGCCCCAAGGGCAAGGTGTATTTGGTCGCGGAAATGCGACCGAAGTCCCTGTGGAACTGTCCACGACTTGAATTCCACAAGGTATCACATTTTCATAAGTAGCTTCGCTCATCCTACTGTTGGAGCTTTCCCATGTCGGTCTTACCGTCGGTCTTACTTGTGGATATTCCGTTGGTCTACCGACAGAAAAGGCTGAATCGTAAGATCCCTGAGGCATTTGAAAGCTTCTGTATTGTGACGGAAAACCGGGAGATATCATATCTTCCCGAATATTTTCTGGTCTCACCGTATGATTCATCTCTTGCGGTCGCACTGTGGGATTAACGGTCATTAACGGTCTGGGACCAGCGGGTAAATTCGATGGGAATTGATTTTGCCTAAACTGTGGCTCCATCGAAGAACGTGGAAAGGAATGCTGCGTGGGTTGCAAAGGCGGATTGGTCATTCCGCCATAGGAGGAAGATGTCCACTGATTAGTGCCAAATTGATGGTCACTAGGAGTGGCCGTAGGAGAGGTCCAATGCATTTGATTGGTATGCATACTGTAATAATCATTGTTATCTATCACAAATTCATTCTCTCTAGGCAGACTCACATCATTCCGCGCATCCGGCGGTACGCTCGGACGTCTCTGATACAACGGAATATTTCTCTCATCCGTTTTGTTCCCGGAGTTATGAAAAACCGGTCCCGTCTGAGGGATTTCGTCAATAATAGTAATCGTCTTATCTTTCGCGCTCTCATGGACATAAGCGTCACGTTGTCGCGGATGCCTCTCGTAATTATCCGCGTAACGTGGCTCTTGAAACTTAGAACCTAAAAAAGATGTTTGCCGATCCGATCGCAGAGAATCGTTCGAGTGATGAGGTGGCCCTTTAATCTCACTTGATTTCACTCCTGTATTTGGGAAACTTTTTCTAGCGGTAAGCGGTTTCTCTCTTTCCGATAGTGAGAAATTTTTCGATACCTTATCCGCATCTTGTTTTTGCTTTGCAACATTTCCATCAGCTTTATCACTTTTCTCGCCGTTACCTTCATCATTCAAAAGTTCCGCCAGATCTTCCATGGACAACGGAGGCTCATGTGACAAAGGCGGTGGCGAGAATAGAAGGGGTATCGACGGCGGTTTCGGCGATGGCTTTAATGTGTTGTGGCTTTCCTTCGATCTGGGCGACGTCGCCCTAGGATTCGCAAACAAAATCTCGGGATCGGGAGAATTGAGTCTCACATCTGGAACATTCACGGGTGATTCCGTTCTGGAGGAACTGGCGGTTATTATGTCTAAACTCAACCTATTTTTCTCCAGAATCGAGGATAATCGCCTGGAACCGCCAAGAGAAGGCACCGGAACGGTTGGTATATCTTGCGAGTTTAACATATAATTTCTGCTGTCGCTGACTTTTTGCGGTAAACTGTTACTAATCAACTTCGCAGCGGTCGCCACATCATGGCTGGTAGCGATCAACGGAGGTTGCCGATTTCCTTTGTTCCTTGCGCTATGTCTTTCAGACTCTTCTAACATATCCCATTCGGAGAAAGTGACATCGTCTGAATTAGATTCTATCGGCGACGAGATGGTTATAGTTTTTGTATCTGTAAGCGTAATAACCGGTATTGCTTTGGTACCAGTATTACTTGGATATTGTTTTTGTTTTCTGCTTTTCAATTCTGTGCTGCGCTCCGTGGGGATTATTATGGGCAGAATTTGACAATCGGGACTGGAAGATCTGATAGCATCTGGACTCTCTGGAGTCTCAATTTCTTTATTCTTTTCCACGCCTTGCGATTGCTCTGCTTGCCTGCATTTTGACGGTCCTGCTTTCGATGTACTGAAAAATCATAAAAACTCATTTTTCCGCCTAACAATTTTAAGACTTTAAGAATCTATTGTTGCACAGGAGGAATTGCTATTAAAATTCTTTAACTTTAATATAAACATAAATTTTAATATAAATATGTTACAATTATCTAAATTTGTTGCGTTCTATTGTAATTTCTTTAAAATATCGAGGTACTTGGTACTTACTTTGAAGATGATAGTAATATGACGCCATCATTTTGTTTACACGGCGGTTGTGAACTGGGTGGATTTCCCTGAAACTCGTGTCGAGTTAGAATAGTTAAAATACAAAGATTAAACATGCACTACGGGAGTTTAAAAACATAGATCAAAAGGACAAGGAAGCAACGAAAACGAATATTATTACAAATGTAAAGAACCAAGAATCCAATAAGCGACAATTATTTTAGAGGCCTATACGACAAAAGAGAAATGTATATTTAAATCGTACATGTATGTGCGATGCTTTTAACATGATATTGTGTGAAATAAGTATATGTGCAAAGCAAAATCCTAGATTGTTCATGAAATCAATCTATACAAATTGATAAGAATGTTACACAATCGTAAACCGATTTAAATTTTAAGATAAAAGATATAAATATGTGAATATGTATACTATACATATTCACATATCGAATTACTATACATTCTTTCACTACGTTTCATATCTTTCATCGGAAGTGAGACATGTACAAGATATGCTACTTAGAAACAAATACGCTACAGAATAATTAATCATTTCTTTAAACATGTTCAAAACATAGTTGTGCAAAACATAGTAAATATTTCAAATTTACAATAAATCCTAATAAATTATCCTATTTTAATAAATATATTTCAGCTTTTTTTAACAAAAACAAAATTAAATCTGTTTACTGTTTAAAGAAATGATCTCTTATAATTGTTTCGAGCAATATATACAATAACAAAATATGCCTAAAAAATATTGTATATATATATATATATATATATATATATATATATATATATATATATATATATATATATATACAAGGAATAATATAAAAGGAATAATACAAACAAAATAAATACATAAAATAACGAAATATGTGTAGACAGAACGTCCTAATGTTCATTTTTCCAAAAATTAAAGATTTAAGGTCGATATTTATAGTTTGTTCTTATATTTAAGTAACAATTTAACATGTTGTGAACCAATTATAGAGCAATATTAACATCTGAACATATTACTTAAAACTTAAAATTTAAACATACACATTTAGAGAAATTTTATTTTAAAATTTGTAGGACATTCTGTAGCTTAACGAGTTTATAGTCAGCACAACAACTACATCAATCAGGATAAATTTTCACGTGTACGGAAATGGTGTGCATTTGTCAACATACTATATCTACCTTTTCTACTTTATTGTATAGTTTCTGCAAAACATCCTCGCACCGTTGCAGCGTCTCGATCTTCAACCTATTTCGGCCAATAACATTCAATTAATAATCAAACGACCGCAATAATATTTTTAATACGCCATCATTTTAATAGCGGAATTTATACGTGCGATTATGTATAATCGAATTTCTCATACAAATTTCCGTTTAACGTACTTTCGCGTGCTGTCCGACAGAATTCCGTGCAGACTTTGCATTTTCTGCAATTGAATGTGCCGACTGTCCGTGTCCCTAACGTTTTGTAGCCTCTCGATCATCGCTTCCAGGAACGGAATGTATTTTTGCATTTCCGCAAACTTTTTGTCGTACTCGTCGTCCATCCTGTTCTCTGTTCTCGGTCAACCTGTATTCAGACAGAGAAACACGCCGCTCTTTTATAACAGCAGGTACTGTTATACCTGTCTTTTAATAGATCTATGCATCCGTTACACAGATCAAATTCTTGCTTTTCGAAAATTTATACTTTTATTTCTATTCGCAAAAAATTTCTATTTGGAATATTTCTATTTGGACTTTTAGATTTTGAATTGTCTGCGCAAGGGATATCATACAATTCATCTCTTAAGGCAGCAAAAAAAAAAGAACACTTCGTCTTATTTTCGTAAATGCGCAGATTAAATAAATTTTCAATCAATCAAGGTAGAATTTTCAATCAAGGTAGAATTTCGAATAACTTTTATGCCTAATAATATTTTTGTGAATTTTATAAATTTAATTATATAGATTTACAATTCCAATTAGTAACTTATGTTTTAAGACCGACAATTAATCGGCGCGCAATTCGAGTCAGAAATTAGTTTATAAAAATTCACACAAACATTATTCGGCTAACAGGATCTAGCGCGTATATAGTTATACGCTTTCTTTCTTGTTTAATTCGAATTTAATACACTTCAATAAGTGCACTCACATCGACATAATTGTTGTTACATAATTGTTGGCATGCGAAATTTGAATGATCGCGACTCGATGACGCAACATGATCGAGCAATCTTATTAATTATTTATCATCCTACATTCATCGACAAAACATCCGTTGTCTCATTAATAAAGTTTTACAAGGATACTGAAAACATTTTCGTCGATACTTTCATAATCTCTTGCCGTCGAGTAGCCGTCGCTTTCAAGAGAGGCGCTCGATAAGGAACAAGTATAACTTTGAGTGATGCCGCTTGTTTTATTTCAATTCCACGAAGAGCCGGATATTTCAGGCCCCGTAAACACAAGCCTCTTATTCTCCGCCAATTAACGCCGATTACGTTAAATCGCCTACTTAGCATAGAACGGCGCAATGTAATATCCGTCGCTCAGATGCGCCGCGATTTGCTCACAATCATCGTCGAAGCGGTAAAAGGCACATTACACGAGTCTATCTCCATGTTCGGGGAAGCTCCGATCTTTCGGTACACCGGAAGTGAGATTGGTGAATATATATCGTGAAGATGCGTCCGTCGCTGACACAGGAGCACGTGTCTCGTTCGCCATCGTAAACGCTATATAACGCTGTACACCGCGTATATCGTGTTCGTACGATACACATACATTGTGCGGCGATATCAGGCCGCATTCAATTTTTGTTCATTTCTCTCCTTTTCTCCTCTTCTTCCTCCACGTTCTGTTCCGCTCTCACTCTTTGTCCTGAGAGCATGCGGGCGGGCGTGTACGGTTTTCACTTGAACAAATTCCCCCTTGTGGCTCATTCAACGTTCGCACAGAACCGAAACGCCGAGAACGTAGTCCTTCGGCGAGCGTCCGATCTTCGGCAAAGCGGCCGAATGACGATGTCGCACTTCAACCAAGCGCGTACACCTTGCTGACGATCGATTATTTTCCGACGATTCTGCACGCTTTGTCACCGCTATTGTTCGCATTGCATATAGGGTGAATAATAATGAACTGCATGCGGATTTCAGTGAGAAATGCTGACCGAAAAGACGTCGAGTCGATACCGATTCGACCAATCATTTCTCACTGGGATTTAAGGGGGAGCCGACCAGTTCCTCTATAAAATAAAACGATTCAGTCGAATTTGATCGACAAACTTTCAAGTTACTGCAACTGCTTGGGAAAATATTCTCAATCTAAGACTGGCGGCTTCGAATCCTGTTTAGAGCAATTGTTTATCAAAACTCTGCGATTTTAAATCAGGCCGCAATCGATTTTGCATGAAAGCACGAGCTGTCGTTTACTATATACTATTACATGCCCCAAAAATTGTCACGTGATTTAAATAGAAAATGTATTATCATGTATATAAAATTTTATATGTTTACTTGTACTTTCGTTACAAGATAATACGTAGAACACCATATATATTAGTACACGCAGTCGCATTAAGTGTACGCACATAAGTGATATCCCTAGTTTTCGCCGTAATACAGGTAAAAACTTTCCCACCAAAGCTATAGCTAATCATGGTGGTGCTACAGTGTAAGGAGATGGATATTGATCCAATCAACCCGTACTGGAGCATATTTGTTTGTCGTACGCAAGCAACATTTTCGGTGTTTTAAGAACGGTTCTCCTCTTGACCGCCATACGACTTTTACAAAATTAGAACAATTTTCTTCATATATTCTTAAATGCACATCAATACATTTAGACATATACTTATAAAGATTGATATGAGTGCTAGAATACGACGTAATCTGAAAAGAATCGTTCGTTCATTCGGATTATGCGTAAATGGCTCCCAATTTCAAAAGAATTGATCAATATCTCTTAAGAAGCTATTTGCAAGCGTAGTATATTGTTAATGTAAATCATCACTCAAATGGAGAAACATCTGTTGCGCAACCAAGTGACATTTACACATGATATCTCGGAGAATAATGGTGAAAGGAGACAAATTAATATGCATACCCACATACACATACACGCACGTACACACACACGCGCGCGCGCGCGCGCAGACGTATCCAAATGAATATATCTCTAAATACGTTGAATCAGAGAATATATCAGAGAATATATGAATCAAAGAATGTATTTAAAATCTATATTACACTACAATAAACTCAATTATTTTGTTGAAACAAATTTTTCTTATTAACGTAAGAATATATATTTAGATTTACGTTATGCAAGATTTATAAATATAAATCTCAGGTTTTTATACAAAATGCTTAGATTTAGAAAGATTGCATCGTGAAATGCAATCTCTCGTATCTTGCACATTGCGGCAATATCCATTTCTATTTATTCGAAATGTTTTCCTTTATATTAAATGTGTATTCAAATGGCGGTTGGGCCATATTAATTTATGCCAACAAGACATTATGCAAATGTAGGCTGCACATATATATCACCAATTTATATTGGACATTCTTAAACTTTGTTGGATTTGTATTGGACGTGTTTGCCATTGCATAAAATGTCGCTATTTGATTCTTTCGATAACGTATGATGACTACTTAGAGTGCAACATATATTAGTAATACACTTTAGAAGATGTAAATTTCTATTTTCCTTTTAATCTTGAACGAATCTTCAATGTAAAATTTAATTTCGCACTGTCAGGATAATAAATCTCGCAGCTCAAAAAATCATACAAGATGATGCTCCACTGCACTTTTGTTGTTTCATGTATGCACTATTTTGTTTGTATATATATATATATATATATATATATATATATATATATAATAAAAAATGTATATACATACAATTTTTAAAAATGTATATACATATGTATATACATACAATTTTTTTGCATTCTTCTATGGTAAACACATGCATGTAACAACATGCACTATTCAATGCACCGTCATCGTAAAAGACCGTCAGTTTATATTTCAACATTGACGTAGAGCATGGACTACACCATCCATGTATAAAAATGGTCGACAAAAATGAGTGAGATAGGATACGCTTGTGGCCAATCTCTATCACTTTCTATTCAACATAGTCACGTATGTTAGAAAGAGAGAGATTGGCCACGAGCGTATCCTATCTCTCTCATTTTTGTCGACCATTTTTATACATGAATGGCGCAGTCCATGTTCTACGTCGATGTATTTCAACGGAAACGACGAAACAAACGACCAGTTAGAACGCCATGTTGGACCTTGTCGGAAACACTCTGAAGTCGACAAGAGTCGAATTACGAAAAATAAATTTTTATCTAGATCTAACGTCAGAGCGAGATGATGGTTGATGAAACGAAATCTACCATCGAGAAATCAGAATTTTTTATGATCAATCAACAAAAGTTGAAAGCTTTAGCTTGCAGTTGAGATAGATGGATTTAGATTGTAGCCCAAGGAGTTTTAGATTTCGACAACCTTGGGAAACACTTTTTCGAAACTACCAGTCGGAATGAAGATACGACATTCGTCGTTAGAAGTATCACATAGCGGATAAATCCATGTGAATTGGAGATAAAAGTTACATATTCACCCACATATTCTTCAGACGGTTACTAATAGGCAAACGAAATATTCGTATACGTACCAAATATCATTTACCGAAGACTCTATCTATTGAAAAAAATCAACGTCACCAATCATTGGCACTTGGTTCTCTATCGAATTAACAACATCGTATTACTTTATACGTCTTATTATATTTAGTTCCACGATTCGAAGACACACAAAGAGTGAAGCGACCGAAGCCAAATGCAGCGTAGTCCTCTCACGGCTTAACGTAGATGGCGTAGATATCTGCTGGGGGCGCCACTTGATTGAAAAATTCAAGTTTTCTAAGCAAATCGCGATTCATCTATGACTACCCAAAAGTTCAGGTAGTTAAGTCGTGAGACCGAATCAATAGAATTTTCTAAGAGAAAATATTGAGGAAATCAAGATGCTCCTGATGACTTGCAATATGATATCGCGATGAAAGCTACAAATCATTTTCTACGATCGAGATGACAAGAAAATCGAAGTTATCTAAAATCTGGAAGTTCAACTAGCTCAAAAATATTCGTATAATACAAAAGTATAAAATTCATTTTTAATCTAAATTTTAATATTTAATATTAAATGTTTTAAACTCATATTTAATTTACTGAAACAGGGGTGCATTTAATTAAATACAACTTCTCCTCTAGCAATTGCTATATATCCAGATTGTCCAAAATATTCGTAGTTTTTATAACATTTAACTCATATTTAATTTAAAAAAATATATATATATGTATATATACTGTTAATGAATATTCAATATCCAGATAGTACTAAGAATGTTTAAAATTTGTTTTAATTGCGAAATAAATTCTTTTTCTATACGACTTCTATTCTAAAAACATTCTAAAGAATTTAAAAAAAATCAATTCTTTTTTCGAGTACAAAAGAAATTTTATAAAAAATCGAAAGTTATGCGTCGTCTACAACGAGTAATATAAGATCGTATACGTTATACGGTCATACAATCGACCAACGACTTTATACTACTCATTGTAGACGACGCATTATACTTCTTTGGATTTTTTATAAACTACTTAAAAAAAATCCCTTTCAGTTCATTTCGAACAAATTACACTAATTTCTAAAAATTTTTTAAAAATAAATCTTTTTTTGTGTTTATATCATGATATTTGGGCATGTTAATTAATTTAAACAATTTCCGTCAAATTGTACTAGGAAAATTATTTAGAATAATCAACAAAAAATATGTACAAAAAGTTCTGAAATGTCCACCAAATTAATTTTCGATTAGCATTACGAAGTAAATATTTACTTCTTCAGTATTAAAACTAATAAGCTTATTGAAAATCTCGAAACTTTTTCGAATTCTTCAGAAATGTGTTGTATGTTATAAATCTCTGATACAATTTGTTACGCCCATAAAAATAATTATGGACGCTAACACGTCAGTGGTTACGTAAACTACGTCAGTAGCGAAACGTTAATAAAATTTCGATACATATAAAATTACGAACAAATTCTCTCTCTTTTCCCCTCGATCTGTTTCGTATGGTATAGGATTCCTCGGCGATGCACAATAAGACACAACACAGCACAATCGAGAGACTATGTTGTCTCCTACAACGAGAATATTACGGAGCCATAAGTCTCACGCGTAGAACTACGAGTCATAGTCGTGTCGCACAATGGCGACTGCATTTGAGAATCGCGTCTCTCCGAACGAACAATGGCATCAAAAATTATTTCGTGGTTCACATCGTCATACGAGGATCTCCATATTATAAATGCACGTGACGAAAATGTGAATCAAAATAATAAAAATCCTGATGCCGGAGAAATTTCGATCCTGCATACCCACTACTTCATTTCGACGAAAGCGACAAAATTCGTTACAAATTAAAGAGACATGCGGCCCTTCGCATAAATGGAAGGATAACGTGAAAGCGAACATGCGAAGGCGTCGAATCTGACGGTCACGGCAATCCTCCGGAAAAAAGGGGAAAAAAGAAGTAGAAAAGATAAGAAGCGTCCTTATATTTTTTTTGCGCACCTGATAAATCATCACCTTCGAAGACTGACGGCCGATAGTGAGTCTCCTGCTACTCGATACGAATCTGCATCCGGATCCGTTCCAGCCCTCTATCTCTCTTTCTCTTTCTCTCCCTACTCCTGCAATGAGCGTGCAACGACGTTTCATCGACGCGGGCTCTCTCTCTCTCTCTCTCTCTCTCCCCCCGCTAACGTTCCGACATACACAAAAAAGCTTATATCACGCACAATGTCGGGCGAGTTATGTCGGTACTGATCTCGGCCTACGAGCCGAGAGATTTCCTTTTTTCGAGGTTCTTGCAGCGCTCTCTATTAGCAGTTTGCAACGCCGGTGCGGGGAACTAGAGCACCGGGACGAAGACGAGCAACGACGCTTCGACGAGCTTGTGTCTCGTGCCAACGCCTAGAGACACGTTGTCGTGACGGAGGTCGCGGAGGTCCGGCCTCTCGGGAGTCTCTCGCGGCGTCGCCTACAGCCGAATGCACCTTCTCCAGCAACATTGTAGAAGGCGAGAGAGAGCGTGCTCAGTCCATCGTCCAGCTGCTAATCCGGCATTAGTTGCGCGAAACGTCGGTGCGACCGATCATGCGATTTGTGCATTTGTGCTTTCGTGATTCACTTCGAGAGGAGAGCCCCGTACCCGTAGCATTCTCGCCCTTTTTATCCGCTTCACTGATCTCCCGCAAATCTGCTTTGTTAAGGACAGGAGTCATGCATGCGTGCTTCGTACATGTGTGGGCACGCTCCGTGTACTTTCGCGCATTTTCGCAAGGAGGAGTCGGCCGCCCGCAACTTTTTCCTCGCCGTGGTCGGCGCGGAGTTCCCCCGTCTCTCCGTGGAAATGAAAGCAATGTCGATACGCTTTTTTTTTTTCTTTCTTTCTTTCTATCTCGACATTCGCGGTCCCCCGTGTAAAAATTCCCCAGCAAATTTTACCCCTAGGAGGAAAATGAGACAAAGCCCGGCGGAGGGATCGACGACGGTGCGACGCAAATTCCTATCGATTCGCATCGCGAGGTTAACGCGACGACTTCCCGCGCACACATTCAGCGTGTGAGATTTCATTGACATTTCACCTGGAGCGTCGGCGCTACCTCGCTTGTCGCTCGCTGTCGCCGAGCCTCGGAAAATTACCATCGCTCATGTTTTTTCATGTTACATGAACCAGGCACACACACCCGCGCGCACACACACGCACACATGCACACGTGCAACGTATACACCACATACGTCTAGACGTTATTACGCATGGATTATTTTTGGCATCCGATCGCGGAAAGAAATGAAGACTATTCCGCTCTGTAGGCTTCTCTAGCTTCGCTAGTCCGATCGAACTAAGCGATTCGGACGCTAAGCTGCAAGCCCCTTTAGGCCCCTCCGTGCCCGAACAAAATATCGTATCTATTTACCGTAAAGTGATTTGCCGTGTGCAGAACTTAGTCCCAGCCCGTTTGCCCCGCTAACTCGGCCAGGTACGCTCTTACGGGTATACTGCGATAACCTCCAGTTTCGGGCTTAGAGCTCGGCGAATTGCAGGTCGCTCGCTGATGCAGCCGGTCTTCTCTCGGCCGCGTGAATTATCGGATCATTCGCAGTACGACCGATCGACGGAGGATCGGAGCCTATGTCGCGGCCGCTACTACGTCCGGGGGCCACTCCGTTAGAACAATCACTGCCTACGATTGTTCCACGTTGTCCGTTCGCGACGTGCATGTTCCATTCGGCATCGATTCGTAGGTGCTTCTTTCGGGTTAGTCGGGTTAAAACTCGGACAGTTAAAAGGGGACCGAGTAGCGCGCGCGGGTGTGCAAAGTTTTAGCGTGCCACCTCCTCTCACTTCTCGCCCGCGATCGACGCGGACGAGGACTCCACGCGAGCGAGAGAGAAGAAAAATGTTAGGTCTAGAGCCTCGATCGGTTCCCGGCGATCTTGGCGTGAAGGCGTGCGACACGTAGCGCTCCTCGGGGAGTACGTGGAGTTACATCACCGTCGGGGCCGCCGTTCCCGTCGCGGACGATCGCCGTTCGGCCTACGTTAAACCCGCGAAAATCTAGCTCGGAAGGTCCTCCGCGCGTCCTCTCCCGCGAACGATCTAACGACGGGCACTTTCGGCGCCAAGAGGGGCGCCACGACGCTCAGGACCGGTAGTAGCGGTATTGCATGAAGCACTGGGACGTGCCATGGCCGATTCATCATTATTACATATACATACGCGCATTTATGTGTGTATACGTTGTACGCGCAACTCTCGGAAAAAACATAACAACGCACGCGGAAAATTTGTTGCGGTTTCTGTCTCTCCTTCCCCGCCGCCGGTACGGATTTCTCGCGGTCGAGCCTCTTTCCGATTCGCACGGGGCGCGTAATCCCGAAAACGGTCCTTCCGTCTTCCTCGCCTGCTCCCCTCTCTTTTTTTTGGCTCCCTTTGTGAACACGCCGCCCGTCCTAGAGTGCGACAGCTAATCGCGTTCGTGCGCGATCTAATTGCGACAGAAACGAAGGGCGGGCGAATGTGGGCGAATGTTTCGCGCAATGGCCGCCGGTACATGGCGCCGTGATCCCGTCTCGCATCCGTCTCGGCGTCTCCCTTCGTCCGCGACTACGCCATGCTATTGCCCCCCTCGTGCCGCGTGGGAATCCATGACGCACGCGGCGGTACGATTGATTTTCGATTACGCGAATGACCCACCCTCCCGTCCGCTCGTCGGCTCATCCTCGGCGATCCCGCTGCGTCTCCCAGATAATAACGTCAAGTATCACGATTCGTTTCTACTTGTATTCCGGGAAATCGCGGCGGACGCGCGCGCGCGCGCTAGCGTGGGCCGTCGTCACGTCTCGCTCGAGGCTCGAGGACGGTCGACCAAAGCGGCCGCCTGAAAAAGCCAGTCCTCGGAGAGAGACGTGAAGGAGACTCGGCCGGATCTCAGAATTTCATAAGCGATCGGAGAGCCGATTATCGCAGTGTGTGCGAATATGTTCGCCTATCGCATAAAGACTGCATTTCGATATTCACTGCCAGTACTGGCAATAAATTTCGAAATGCAGTCTAAATGAACACTGATTGTGAGCCTTTTCCGCTGAACGCGGCGATTTTTACGTAATAGCCGTACAATCTGAGGGACAGCAAGGTCTGGGGAACAAAAGGAGAAATGAGAGAAACGATCCTCGGCACTCGAGGCTACGGGAGCGATGGTACAAGATAGAACCGTCAAGGGATCGACCCGCCTGCGAGAATCCGCTAAAATACGATGTATATTCCATAAAGAGATCATATCTCACGATTTCACGAGCGAGAGATCCCGTCGAGTACAGAGAGCGGTGAATCGACGTTAAATTTTGTACAGTCCGACGAATCGCTGCCACCGGAATTCTGTCGAGTGAAATTCGCCGGAATTCGCGGCGAGGTCTCGCATTCCGGTCGCGACTCTCGTTTGCACACGTCATTTCGCACTCGAAGTCGCGGACGCGCTGATACACTATCTGCACATTCGCGGGGTGAATTCGCGTCTGGGAGGGTATCGGCTCGGGATCAGCTCGGAAAACCTGAAGAAGGCGCGTTACGGCGTAAGAACTCCAACCACCATGCAGAGGAAGAAATGGAGCAAGATATCTCGGTGCGAGAGCGAGGGGTACCTCCTTCGCGGAGTTTCGCCATTCTTCTGCCGTTCGCAGTATGCGGCATGCGCCCTCTAGCGCATAGAATGCATAGATATGCTCGGAGTCGGTAGATTGATAGAGTGGCCGATTGTTCATTTTTAAACGACCCCCCCATATTTAGTTCTATTGAGGACTAAATATGGAGGAATAGTATGTGATTGGTTTTTACCACTGGATCCAACCAATCACATTTAATTGCTACTTGGCGGGTCAGTGAGCGGTAGTGCTTCTAAACCCAATAATTCACTCTTGACGTTATTTAACGCTCCCATTTGGCTAAATTTCATCCTAATACGAAAATATCGAATGTGAAAAACATATATTTGACAAATGAAAATTTCTTCTTATTTTCTCGAAATGTCATTGATTTCTTGCCATAGAGCTCTGAAGCAAACATGGCAGTTCAATCGCAGTTTTTTATAGATACGGCGAATCAAGTGTAATTTACGTGACTTTTATCAGACTACAGGGGGTCGATTTTGTATCTTTCAAAAGAGTGAAAATGTGAATAATGAGCAATTTGGCCTAAATGTTGGCCAATGAAATTACAAATATTCTAATAAATCTGTTCACTTTTCACTCTTTTCAAAAATACAGAATTGACCTCCAGGTTGAGATTGAGTTTGAGATTAGATTGGAATTTGATCAATCAGGACAAAATTAATATGAAGTAATTCATATTGTTCTAACCGATCAAATTTCAATCTAATCTCAATTCATCGTCTAATACATGCTTAACTCAATTATATTCGATGAAATGATGAGATTATATTGCTATAAACTTAAAAGTTAAAGCCACTGCACAAAATTACATAACTGCATATGCAAAAAATCATCTGGACTAATAAGCATCAAACATTAAGTCACTATATTGATTTATGCTATATTAAAATTATAATATTTCAATATTCATTAAAATATTGGCAGGAGAGGGGAGAAGGGCTGATAAATGTTTGTAGAGCGGCCCTGCGTCGACAATGCAACCGTGCACAAATCAGTTAAAAATTTTAAGATATTTAGTAGCTACCAGGAAACTTGTAAGAGTTTCAATCAACAAGTTAAGTATCTTTTGATTTTACGAGCAAATATTAAACAAAAGTGTTTTAAGAGCGACTGATCATTTCGGCAGAACGAATGACGTGACGAGGATAATAAATTACAATTCCTTGTATTTATTTGTGACATTTTTCTTTCTCGACTTCACGTAATATAATATTCAGTAACTTTATTTACAAGTCATCGACCCACAGTGCACAGACTAAATGTACGTTTTAGCGTTTGCTTGGGAATCGATTTATTTACAAAAATGTGTCTTCGAGTTACGGAACAATCCTTAAGTCCGCAAATGCATCGGACGAGTATCTGTCTCTCGCTCGCAAGTATTTTCCATTTAATGCAAGCAGAAGTGTAATCTCGCCGCGATTGCGTCTTATATAAAAAGATCAAATGTCTCCTCGCGCATCTCAGTTGCAATTTCTTTTTTCGCTTTGCTTCCGTTCCTCCACCAAATATTGGTAAACAAACTAATTCGTCGTCATCGTCGTTCAAGAAACGTGAAGCTAAATGCAAACGCGATGCGAAACGCAGCAGTCCTTTGTCTCAAGAGAATAGAAATCGCTACCACCAAGCCGACGAACGTTCCGAAGAAACGCGGGGTACCGAGAAACATCTCTCAAATTTCAACATTGGAACAATCGGCTTTCTATGCATTCTTCAATAGCTTCAGATAATTTAAGAATAAACATAAAATACTTTTAAAATAACAAAAAGAAAACTGCAAGTCGGAATAAATGAAAAACAATAAAAAAACCGCAATCCTAAACAGTCATCCCGACTATCCGAAATCGACGCGAAAAAGTCTTAATCGTTCCAGCATTGAAATCGCTTTTTAACGTTAAGTGAACCTCGTTAAAAATTGTTTTCTCAACTTGTTTCGTATCTCTATCGAGAAATCAATTTTTACTCACAATACACACATTTTTCCACGTATTCGGTACCTCTCGCTTCTTTCTACGTTGTAGCAAAATAATGTTAGCATAGCAATCGGAAATTCCAATCTTCCTCTCTCTTTTCGATAATACTTAAATATTTGTATTTAAATATCATTGTTGACTTAAATTCCCTTTACCCTTCATTTTAATACGCTTTGTACACTCATGGACGCTTGAGATAAACCTACGGTGAAAAATCGGTTCGCGATACAATTTAAAAAAACGACTTTGATAAGTTCACCAGATGAAAAAATGAACGGAAATGCCACAAAACCAAAATCCCTCTCTCCTCTTTCTTTCTCTCTATCACACGCGCACAAGTATCGTTTGTACCATATAATGCATTTCGACGAGTATATTTAGCATAACGTTAGAGTCCCATAAGCCATCTTGCATTTTTCGAAATGTTACAAGTTCGTAAATATTATTACGAATAGCTCACATGTACCACATTCATAATCATCGTCTACGTGCAAATTACTTTCAGCTTTCTATATTATATTATTATAATGCATATATATATAAAATATGTTAGTTATACATATCTTATATGTATTCCATTATATTGAATATAATATAAATATTCATATATGTGATTGATGTACATATATAAAATATAACTCAACACATATTAATATATTAGTTAAGAATCTAATTTGTTGTATGAACGTAAATAAGTATTACAAATAGAACGCGCGTGAGCGCATGTTTTGAAGATAGGCTATTTCTTATAAAATATTAGAATATGATAAAAAATATTTTTTTTACACATTAAATAACAAGCATAATAGATCACACATCCCTTGCATTTACTTAAATAAAATAATCTGTTCAGATCCAATAACGAAAGTAATAGCGAAATATATGTGTGTGAATACGGATTAATGTGGCACTGATGCAAATAACGTTTATGTACCTAACATAAAATATTTTGATCCTATGTAATTTTTATCAAAATTATAGTATTATTAGGAAATTTTTTCCTAATTGCATGCATTACGCAAATCTGAGTTTATCTAATTTTATCTGCAAGCACAAAATAATTATGAAAATTAACTTTACGTTATTTTCTCCTGAGATTTCAAAAACAAATTTTTTTCGTGTTTCTGTTATACAATTTTCTTCCTTATATAATTATACGCGATTATAAAAGATTATTATACATAATAAAGTAAATTATGAATGTAATTATGAATGTAATTATTTTAAAAATAGACTAGGTAACTCGTTTATACAAACGTCTGTAAACGAGCAATCTGTAAATGAAAAAGATAAATATCTTACAATATAAAATACTAATGCTCTTTTTCAAACGTCATAGAAACTTTCGCACGGAGATGACATTCGGACATTCGTAAAACTCAGACTGTGAGGTTCAGAAATTCAGATTGACATCATTATGTTATCGTTGACACTTGTCGTTACATCATCGTTGATATGCGCATGCGGTTTGGTATTATTGCGTAATTGAAATTCTGAAAGATCTAACTTTGCGTTCGACACATCTTTATATTGCAAAAGATCGTACTGTCATATGCACTTCATACAAGTATGCGAGTGCTTCTTGATCATACCTAATGTTTCTTTTTTTCCTTTTTTTAATGCAAAATATACGCAATTATTTCATCTTTCCAGTTATAATTTTTCAAAATACAAAACTATAATTACATGCTTAAGGAATTATGAAAAAAGAAAAATGCAATTATTTGCACATGAGACTCTAATGTGCATGTTAAATAAAACAACATTATCTCTTTTTGAAATGTAAAGTGAATTATTAACAAAAATTATCGTTTTAAAGCGGGTCTGATGCATATATACACATATGCACATAATATATACATATATGTATGTATATGTGTATATACATATGCATGTATGTACATAATTATACAAAAAGGATATATATATATATCCTTTTTGTATAATTATGAAAATTGCAATCTTGAGATAAATAATTAAATCGAAAGTAAACGCATGTTAGCAGTAGTATTAATGTCGAAATTCTCAAAGATATCTCGTTTAATTTGATCCTTTATTAGCTGGTGGAATGTTCTCATTTTCTTGAATTAACTCGGCGAACGATTCTTCTTTGAAACTTCCGAGTTTCTTTATTACGAAACACAGTTCGATCTATATATCACTTTCGCTCAGGATTATGACATCGCATTCTTATGCGCTTTTCTACACGAGAAGTATATATTATATATTTATTTTTTATAATATATATGTGTACGACTTGATGTCACATACTCATCGTTTATTTCGTACGCTTTTCGTGTTAATAAGGTCGCATTGTTTGCAGTAATACGAATAGAATATTAAATACAACATCATCACTCTGTGTAAGTAATTGTAATCAGGTGCTAGCTTGCGATTCACAAGTTCGAGGAGTCCGCGTATTATTTGCCTAAGGGTTTTTGCAAGTCCCATTATAAATAAGCAAGCGCGACGTACTCTATAAATAATACTAGATTAAACATATCAACTATCTAGTTCTTATTCCTGCTGGCGACAACGTTAAGTTTTTACGTTAGACACATATATAGTATAGACTATATTTTTATAGCCTGCTGACACAGCAGTGAAAATATATCGCTTTGCTTTGTTCTGAATTTAAGGAACGTAATAGTGCAACAGTGCTTTCAATACTTATGAATCATTGCAAAATACAGTCACAGTACATCCTCGTAATATTTGTTAATCAACGAGAAAATAAGAAAATGGTACAAATACGCTCTAAATAAAAACATATTGAAATTAATTGCTCAAGTCGCCAGATAATTTTTAGATTCTCCCTAGATAATGAGACAGGAGTACATAAGAAACTTGCAGTCCTATCTTAGGCAAATAGATCGTATCGTGTGTTGTCATTTAGAAAGTACGCATATGAAGCTCTAACTGCTTGTCATATAATCAACAATAAGAATTTTCACATTTTTTTTCAGTCTTATAAACAATACGTCGATTTCGTAGAAAGCTGTCCGCTTCATCATTCTAACGCGCTTCGTTCTTAATATCATATATACTATTCTGTACATTTGTAGTTTCTAAATAACATTCCGCGAAACTTGGAAAAATGGCTTCACAAACAATCTTTCGAAAGAGAAGTACCGTCCAACCGATCAATCGTCTCTATTCCTAATCAAAATACATGGCGTTACTTTGATAAATCTCTTGTCAATACGAAGACTTGATATAAAGATTTACGTAGGCGAGCATCATCTTTGCAATTTAGCGGCATATATCCAGCATCCATGTAGGGGATGTTACATAGGTGCTTCGGACGTAAAGGGAAATGTACGAAGAGTTACCGATTCTCCGACCAGTAGTAGCGTTACCAATGCAATTTCGTGCTTGTAAAATTGAAACGTAATTCGAGTACACTTTAGTTACGCACTATGGTTGATGCGTGTTGAAGTCTCTCAAGCTCTTCCAACGATAGGACGTTCGTTTGTGCAAGCTCCGGGAGCTTGCCGGCCCGAGCTTGAGCGAGAAGTTCTGGACTGAACCATCGCGCAAGTTGATTAGATGTTGGTGAAAGGTCACCTCCGTTACTGCCCACAAATCCGAGGCCCGGTGAAGGTTGACGGCCGACTGCCATGTTCAACTGTTGTGATCGCATCGCCCGTCCATCTATAATTCAATGTTGTAACTGACATTATCGTTTAAATAAAGTTAAATATTTATCGCCTTGTATGCGGATACAATAATCAAGAGACTAAAAGCGAGAATAGTTTGCCAATATTATTTACATAGTTCAAAGACACTCTGTTATAAAATTCTCTAGCGTAAGCATTCCAACGTAGTTAATAATTGTTTACTTAGTTTAATCCAAGGAGGGATAAATGATGTCAAGACGGGATTGAAGGAGAACTAAGAATGGATTATTTTTTTCGATTTCTGAACACCGTTGCATGCAATGGTCTGATTTGGGAGAGGAGGAATACCTGAAGATCAATGTAAATGGGATAAAAAGAGATTTAGAGTTTAATAAATATTGACATTGAAGGATAAAAATCAAGGATCATTCGACTTCAAAGTTATTTCAAAACATTCATAGTTCTTACTTTATCGAATCATTACCTGTGCGATTGGAATTGTAATTTTGGCTCATGACAAGTTGCATCGGCGTATTCACAGTTCTCTGTGGAGGTTGTTGTTGCTGTTGCATGTTAACGGGTCCGTGCGGCGGTTGTTGTTGCATGTTAGCGAGATGCGTTGGGACTTGTTGCGCCTTCATCTGGGTATTCATAGGATTTGATCTTTGATTCATAATCGAATTCTGCGTTACATTGTATTGTGGAACATTATGATGCGGTAACGAAGTTGCCATTGTGTGCTTAGATCGTGCTGGATTGCCATAAACATTCGGGACCGTTCTGTGTTGCTGTTGGAATTCCGTATTTCCTGTATTATATTGGAACTGATTACCACTCGTGTTGCTGTTATTACCGCCTTTTACTATAGGTCGACCTGAAAATACAATATTTGCGACATTAAATATAATTGACAGCTGCATCATATACTAATCTCAAAATAAGTTTTTTAAACAATATTTTATAAGAGTGAATAATAAAAATGTTATCTTATTATCTGTAATACGATCATAAAAAATAAATTTTTCTAAAACTTTGAAAGATTTAAAGAGATAGAAACCTGGATGCTGTTTAAGCGATGGGTTTGACCATGTCGATTGAACAGGTTGCGATCGCAATGCTGTGTGTCTCGAAAGAGCTCCCTGTGCAAGTAACTGAACCGCAGCCGATTGCATTTGTTGCATCTGCGAAGCCTGAGTTTGCGTAGACAATTTGGGTGGTTCATTGCTGCTTCCTACATTCAGATATATAATGATTTTATGATGATAAATAGTCACATGACTTTAAAGCTGAATATTCATCATATAAATACAAAATACTAATGTTAAGGCTTTCTTATTACCAATGTTAAGACTTTCTTATTACTAATGTAAAGGCTTTCCTTAAATAAAAAAAAAAAAAATAATATCTATTTAATTTTTTTTAAATTTAAATTTAAAGTTTAAAGTTTAAATTAATATCTATTAATTTAAACATTCAATATCTTTGTTGAAATTAAAAGCTTAAATTTTTACATATATATATACATATCTTATAAATCAATTAAATATTTATCAAATATAATTTATCATTTAACATTTTCTATTTCTATTTTCTATTTCTCTATCACTTTTTTTATCGACTATTTCATCATCTTCTTCATATATTATTATTATTATCACACAAATTATATTGTAAATACAGCATTATTATTGTAATGATTTTTTAAGAGTAATAATAAATGCAGCTGTCAGTTACATATTTATTTATATTACATTCATTTCTTGTAAAATATATAACACATGCAATTTTGACAAGCATAAGGATCAAGCAGAAATGTGGCAATTAGAAAAACAAAAGCAGCACGTTTATATATTGATGAAAAGATGCAATATTAAGGCAAAGTTCGTTTATAAACGAATATTGCCTAAAAATAGGAGAAAATATAAATATATAAAAAAAAGGGGAAAGTTAAAGCAGAGAGAGACAGGAGAAAGCCTTTTTATTATAAAAAAAAACCTATTTCAACATACTATTCAAAAATGTTATAAATCTATGTTAAGAAATGAAGAGTTTATTTCATAAAGTGCTTTTTTTATCACATATAAAATAAAAATAATATTTCAAAATATCTGTCATATTAAAGAGATATCTTTCAAGCTTCTAAATCATCACGCAGTGGACATTTAACGAAAAAACAAAACAGCTGCTTTTCATTATAACGCAAAAATAATAGAAAGAAAAACATAGCTCTGAAGGACAATTAAGATTCACAATTATATTTCACTATTCTATAAAACATTAATGTGCACTTTATCAAACTCCTCATTCATGTAACAGCACAATTAAACGTTTTCACCGGTTGCGACTAAGGTAGCATTTTGCAAATCAACATTCTTTATCTTGTCTGATGTTGTAGATGCGGTTATTTCATTTTCGTCTACCAACGTTTCTAATTCAGATGGTTTTTTTAGTACCTTATTGAGCGAGACACAATCATTATTGTTGGTATCGTTATCAACATCTACTACATCAGAGTTTGTTGGTTTTGTATCGTTATTTGCAATTTTATTTACATCAGGAAAAACTTTTTTCTTCATTGTGTTACTTTTCAAATTACGTTTCCTGTTTTTTTTCTGCTTTGATGGACGCAAATATTTTGTCTTTAATGCCGATTCTTCCGTATTAAAAGTGGTATTATTATTATTTGTATGATTAGCTACAGCGGAATGCAAGATCATTTTAAGAGTTTCATTTTGCATAAGATTGACAGAGTCAGAAAGCTTAGAGCGATTAACGGTAGAAGCCGCGGGATGCATCTGATGATTGTTTTTAGACATGCAAGAATTAATATTTCCATTAATTGCAAGCGTGATAGAAGAGGTAGTTTCTACTTGGCTGAATTGATTCACACCGTCAGGTTCCTTATCAGCTGTCATTTTGCGTAAAACGGAGGTTGGAGTGAAAGCGAGCGGACTCGCTGTTTGCTTAGCTGGCGAGTTAACAGGACTTGACGCGCGCGGCTGCTGAACTTGTTGCTGTTGCTGCTGCTGTTGTTGCTGATCCTGCCGCTTACGGAAATTCTCACGCTGCTCTTCCAATTTCTTCTTGATTAAAGCACTTTGCATTATAGATTGAGTATGCATAACAATCTCCCTTGGCGACGGTACTCTATGCGGTATCACTGTTATAACAATAATTTACATACATTTTAAAATATTTTTTCAACTTTTGTTAATATCATTTAACACATAATTTAGATTGAAATAATTTCTCGAGTAATATTATGTAGCCTTTTTCTCATATAATTTTAATCAAAAAAATATTTTTATAAATGAAAGATAACGTAAAAAATGACAAAACATAATTTGTATGTACTGCATTACCTGAATGTTGTACTGTTAAAGTACTAGGACTAGCTGTTAAATTTGGTGATATTACCGAAGGTGGACAATAGGCTGCATTCCAAATACAGTACAAAATCGTTCAATTTGACAAAAATTAGATTTTTTTTTCTTAGAGATGTTTAATTGGCTTTTACAAGAAAATAAATAAAAAGTTAAAATGGGTTATCAGCATGTAAAACGTTTTACCATTATTCATAGGAGATGGAATTCTCTGTTGTTGTTGTTGTTGCTGCTGCTGATGATACAACATTTGTTGCAGTATATGATCCTGAGGAATTGGAGCAGCGGGATGAGGATGTGGACTTATAGTACGAGGTGTGGTACCACCATACATTTTCAAAATATTCACCAGGACTTCTCGATGACGATGTTGCATTGCAGGATTCTATGAAAGATACAATTGATGTTTTAAAAATCTTTATTATATTCTGTACTAAATATGTACCTTATTCAGCACATAATCATAAATAACTACCTGCAATTGCTGTATTAAATGTTGCCTAGTAATCTCCCCTTGCTGTAAACCTTGAATGATTGCCTGAGCTTCCGGTCGTTGCAAAAGCTCTTGACTCGACGGAACATTATTTATCATCATTTGCATTTCCGTCGGTACTGGACTGACACCTAACATCCGCTGATTGCCCATCATCATCGACAGCATATCGGAATGTCGTTGCTGTTGTTGTTGTTGCTTTTGTTGTTGCTGTTATTAATATTAAAGTTTGTCAAAATTTATACATTGATCACCAAATAATGATGTTAGAATGTATATATCATACCTGTATTTGCAAGACTTTCATTAGATTCTCGTGTTGCATCTGAGCCTGATGCGGATGTTGAGTAGGACCAAGGGGACCGACATGATTGAACGTAGTAGTATGGATTGGTTCTGCGGGCGGCTGATGTGACATTGACGACGGCTGAGTTTTCAGTTGGGAATTAAGTAACTGAAAGAACAAAAAAATGAAAAAAGAAATGAAATACAAATTATGTATTTTAATTAACATAACGAGAAATTAAATATAAAACTTACTTGCATTAAAGTTACAGGTTGTTTTTGGGTGATAGGTCCGTTAGCTGCAGGCACAGCTTGTCCTCCAGTCACTTGAGCAAGCTGAAAAAAAAAGAATCATTTATTTGCATACATTTTTAAAACAAAGTAAAGTTAAAATATTATGTATCGGCTTACCAGTTTCTTAAAAGCAGAGAGATCTTCTTCAGTCTTATTTACACGGGGTGCATCAGTCGAAGTTGCAGGAGGAGGAGCACCACCCCGCATACGTGCTTCCAATTCTTCTAAACTGTGCACAACTTTTCCACCAACTTCTAGAAAGAAATTTATCCCTATCATATTTCACTGTGATTTATTTACTTAATGATCATATTTAATAAAATGATATCTATCTTACCCAAATCTTTAATAGAACAATTTTTCATCATAGAGATAGCCGTATTACTCGCATCACCTTGGCCATTTTGATTTGGCTTATTACCGCGATGTAACATCTCGAGTAATTTTACGCCGTTTGTGGTCGTGTTAGCATTATTGGTCGTATTGGCCGGAGAAATTGGAGCGAAATAGGTATTTGATTCCGTCACCGATGGTATTTGAATATTTGGTTCGGTGATGTCGTTTAATAAATTGTTCAACAATTCATCTTGTATGGAAGCTCTACGACTATCCACCTGCTGAATTGGACTTTCTCTTTTAAACCATTGACTAAATCGCGAACCTGTACCGCTAGCTGAACCAACACCATTCTATGAAAAGAAAGAAATTGCTTGAGTAACGTAAATAAGTAAAATGATTTTCAAATGTACGAGATGCGAATATTATAAAGAATTGAAGAGATTGAGCCTCACCGTCAACAGTCCAGAGACGCCAGAAAACGTATCAGATTTCAGGAACTCATCCAGATTAAAATCAGAATGAGAGTCCTCTTGATTCTGATTCGCACTAGAGTTTTCTCTCAATTCGGACGTCGGCTCGGTGACAGTATTCTCGCCGACGTTGTTCTCTTTTTTCTGTACGATAGATTTCTCAGTCTGTTCGGAAATCGGAGAATGTGGCGTTGGCACAGCGTTCATAGGCTGATCCACAACAGTCGGAGTGCTGCGTCCTTTAGGGCCTGTCGAGTTCTCATTCGATTTGTCGTCCTTCTCCGTGGTATTCCTCTTACTCCGTTTCTTCTGCGCGAGCGTTTGTTTCTTACTCTTGGCATTACCGCTGCTCATCGCCTTCTCCTCCGGAATATCCTCAAAGCCCCTGAGCTCAATCGTATCGTGTTGAGACGTAGGACCCGAGCTGAACCACTCTGGCTCGTCCGAATCGCGAGTGTCACTATAGGTCCGCCGACGATCGTTACCGAATCTCTTGTCGCGTCCACGATCCTTGTCGCGATCCACCTGATGACTGTTCCGCTCATTTCGCTCCATTCCTCCCCTATCGCCACGATCGCGGTCTCTCTCGCCGCGATCCCCATAATCCCGACCAAATGATCTCCGCTCAAATCTGTCGTCTCGCTCGCGCATCGCGTCGCGATCGCGTTCCCTTTCCCGCATGTCGCGATCCCTGTCTCGTTCCTTCCCGTCACGATTATCTCTATTATCACGATCACGCAGAGAGCCACCAGCAGCCGTGCCTGATCTAAAACCATAATCCGCACGCTCGGAATCGATTTTTTCGTTTTCCGCTCTAAAGTCCCATATATCCCGCGTCAAAATCCTGCCGCTACCGATTCGACGAACAGGTTCACGATGGCTGACCTGTGAAGAATTTCATAATTGTGTTTATAAACAGAATACAAAGCGATGTAAATGAAGACAGAGGCAGACATGCACCGAAAAAAAAAAAGCGGAACAATCAATCGTGAGATCGATGGCAGCGTACCTCTGTTTTGCCAATCGGGCTCTCCGGACGCCGGCTCGGTGGCTGATTCACGTTAACAAAACATCCCGAATTAAAACTTCTTCGTTGAGGGCTCAAAACAATGCCATCTTGCTCCTTACGTATTCGGTCTCGTGGATCGCCATTATTACGTCGCTTACTATGATTCTCAGTGATTTGATCACCACGTCCAGTTCTTTCTTCTTTCGGGGGTGTATCACTACGCTTTCTATCTGAATGCCAGCGCTCGGGATCCCAAACGCCTCGCGAGCTGCAAGAGAAACAAAGTTTGCGTTACAAATTGTAGCGAGACAAATTGTCGATAATTTAAAAATACTTAAAATCTTGCAACTTACTTATTATAAGCGACATCTAGGAATGTAGGCCTACGTCTAGATAATCGCAAGTTTTTTATTAGCATTAGATCCTCCTGGAAAACAAAGATAAATATATCGTAATGAGCAAAACTCAGCATATTACTTTGAAGAATTCCAATGTTTGCAAAACGATATTTACCCGAGAATATTGAAACTGTGGTCTAGAACGGCCTATTTCCATGATCGAAGCATCAGTCACTTCACCGGCCACCGACATTGATATAATGGCACCATCTCCTGTAAATAAAGAAAAAGATACAAGATAATTAGCGATGTAAGAATGGTTTTCGGGCAAGTAAATCTCATCGAAATTTAACAGCATTTCGATTTGCCGAGAATTCCACGAATTCTAATCGCGCATTCTTCCAACTACAACAACAGCAGTTTAGCTTTCGGGAAGACTTTAAGCGCAACGCGATACTTACGGCAGGCCACTCGCTTTAGAGGATTGACAGATTTGTTTTTCCGGAACCAAACCCTGGTTTGCATGATCAGAATGTCCAGAAAAGGTGACCCGGTCGGGCCGACGAGCGGTCGTTTTCGCGGTCGGCGATACCAATTCGAACTCATAAACCGATCGACGGCCATGAGTTTTGCCTCGAATAAAGCGCCTTTCTGTACGGCCTTTCTCTGCACTATCTAAACGTTCGTTGTGTTTCCTCGCGCAACCGTCTCGGTAATGTAAACAAATAAGCGAAGGGCAAACGAGAGTCAATAAATTCCCGAAATGAAGTCCCGTCACGAGTACGTTGTTCAGTGGATTATTGAAAAATGAAATTCTTCCACAAAAGATTTGTCTTTAAAAGCTCTCTCCTTTAAGAATCGGCAGAAAAAACCTCCAGCGAGAAGTAAATACCGCGGACTCTTTCTCTTTCTTGCAATCAGCGAAATCAGGTAGTCTCGCCTTCTTGTCCTTTTGAGCAAAGCAGCTTGGAAAAATAAGCTCTTGTTTTTCTTTCGTGTTTCTTCGTAGTGGAAAAAAATGTTAAATGTCCGACTTTTTAAACATACCAGGAATATCTCGTTATCGAAATAATTAGTCGACGTTAGATATGGTCAAATTTTTACGTATGCTGCTGCCTGTATATCACTCGCACAACTTGAATACAGAAAGGATATGTGTAAACCGTCGTGGAAACAGAGTACTGTGCAAACTGACTGATTCAAACCGTCTCCGAACAAGATAACTTTCTTGCAAACCAATCAAGGCTTTCCTGACGAGATCCCAAACAAGTGAGCGCTTGATTGGCTCCGCGAAGAATTTAAATATAACTGATTCTTGTCTAGGGAAATTACTAAAAATTATGATTATCCTGCACACAGAAGCACGTAGATTCATGTACACAATATAGAGAGATCTCGTGGGACAAATGAGATATTAAAATGCATGTAAAAAGAATATTCTTAGCTGGACAGCCAGAAATTTATGTCTTTTGTCTTGAAAAAAAAGAATGGAATTTTCTTAATTCAGTAAAATATTTATATGTTATTAATATCTTCTGTATATGTAAATTAGTAGAATTAATAAAAAAAATGAGAACATAACTGATCTGTTCACAACTAATGAAAAGAACGTAATATCAATACTAATATGTCACAGGTCCTAAAACAGATAACGCACAAAGGCGAAGAAAGAATATTATAAAGTTTTAATGCCATTCCTGTTTTACTCTTTAAGATATGTAAAAACAAATTAGAAAAAACAATGACAAAGAATGCACGAGTAATAAAAAAAAGGGACATAATCTTACGTCAATTCCATCAAATCTAATGTCCATTTTATCAATGTATATTAACTTAAATCTCAGTTTAATTTGCTTCTTATCTTTTTCTATTTCTGAAAATTAGAGAGACAAATATTAAACCTAGATTAAAGTTAATCTACATTGGTACAGACATAACTTGTATACAGACATCTATAGAGTACTCCGTAACTTATCTATAGACAGATTAGAAAGGAAGTGTTACAAATCTGTAGAGCAAGTGCACTTCAATAGTCTACCCATATTTTAATGGAATCCCAATAGGAATAGAAAAGGAAAGCTTCTATCGAAATATCCTAGATATCCCAAAGAATCCTCGAATCGAGTTAGCTCTGTTTTTATTGCGTTTCCTACGAACTTCCATTTTAAATTTTCAACGTGCAGAACGTAATTAATAAAAACGAGAGAGAAAGAGAAACGCGACCAAATATCCTCCTATAAACTCGCAAACTTTAGGTTATCTCTCGACGTCGTTGACGTTCGAGAGAATCCCGAGAGAATCTCGTCGCGATTTCCGACGTCGTCCCGAAAACTATGAACGGAAGAGCAAAATGCTGTCGTCGTACCTTCCTCCTTCTTCGTCGCGGTCGCCGCAGCCGTGGCCGTCGCGGTCGTCGTCGTCTTCNCCGCTGCCGCCGTCACCGTCACCGTCGCCGCTGTCGTCGTCATTGTCACCGCCGTGGTCGTTGTTGCCGTCGTCGCCGTCGCGGTGATCGTCGCCGTCGGCGGTGCCGGTGGTGCTGGCTGCTTGTCACTTGTCACAGACTCGACGGACATCGCGCCGTTGGCCGAAGAAGCCTCGTCGCTCGGCGGAGGGGAGGATGGAGCGTTCTGCGCGGATATAGCGTTGCCGTTTCCCTGTGTGACTCGCGCTATCTTCCCCGAGAGATGCGATCTCTAGTCTACGTCCTCGTACACCATGCACGAGAGCGGTGGCACGTAACACACCCACACACACACGCAAACACACACAAACGCGCGCGCGCGCGAACGAGCACGAACGAATACACACGCGGGACGCTCTGGCTCACCTCGCACGCCTACACGCGCACGCACGCACACTCGCGCGCACCTTCTGCACGCACCGCTTCTGCACCTCTAAATATATATATATATATACGTATATATACGTGTGCATATATATTGCTTAGTACTGTTTAGTATCACAGACTGGTTTTCCTTCTCGCGGCTCAACGGGGCCTCGACAGGACGATGTACATGCACCTCTTGTTCCGTTTTCGACAGAGAGATGAACAAACAGTGCGGGGTAGAAGGCGAGGGAATGGAGGGAAGGAAAGAGAGAGAAAGAACGGGGATAGAGAGAGCCGAGAGTGCGTGTTTACCGGATAGAGAGACAGAGGAAGGCGAGAAAGAGAGAGAATAAGTTTACACGCGTGGCTGCGGGAGCGAGATGGGGCACGGATTCCGCGAGTGGCACTCGATCTCTTGTCGCAGTCACGGTCGCATCTCATGTCACGCGATACGGCGGCTCGTAGAGTGCGTCAGCTTACCGTCGCTGATCGCCGTCAATCCATCGATCCCCCCGCACACAACAAAATAAACGGGGCCCGTGTACACACGCGCGCGCACGCACGCAACTTGGGGTCTCTCACTCGCGGTGCTATGCAAAAATAGAAAATGGCTGCGCGATCCCCACTTCTGTTCGTCGCCGTCGCCGCCGCCGCCGTCACCGCCACCGCCGCCGCTGTCGCTGTCGCCGTCGTCGTCGATTTCCTTCGTCGTTTGACTTGGATCGCCTTGTTCTTGCGCCTTCTCCTTTCGTCGGCTTTCGCCTCTTGCCTGTCTTCCTGCCTCCGCGATCCCACGCAACGCTAGCCGTGTACGTTTTTGGCCGAGGGGAATCGGAAACAGGGAGATGGAGTTTACAGCAGAAGTTCCCGGAACACGGTGGAGAGGGACGGGCGATGTTGAGGAAGGCGCTGTCATCGGACGAGGGTTCGACGGCCACTAGCATTCGTCGACGATTAAAGCCCGTTCATAAGCTTTTATAATTTACGTCGCGGATGTTTAGCGCGAGATAGAGTAGAAAGTTTGACCTAATCAGCCAATCGCTAAATTTATTTAACGGGAATTAAATTAACTACGCGTGTTAAATAATTAAGGTAAATTATGAACATATCGTATCGCGCATAGTCGAGGCGCATCATGGCCCCCAGTCAGCCAATCATGGGTTTAAAAACAAAGGTACGGGCATATTGCGCGTGTCGAAAACACGCGCAATTGGTTGATTCAATCCTGAGGCGTGAAATTCGCGCGCGCGATTCAACATGCTTTGTGCTTTGTTTCAGATTGCGATCCATTTAACCTTTAAAGGACTGGGGTGGCTCCTATAGGAGCCACTAGCAAACTCGACAACTCTACGCGATATGATGATTATATATATATATATAAATTTTTCACAAAAAAAGCAAATTTTAAAGGAAAAATGCCGGCCCTTTAAAGGTTAAACATGAAGGCCGCCGTTATTGCTGGCGTTATTATTGTCACAAAATATTATTGTCATAATACCTGAAGGCCGGCAATAACGGCGGCCTTCAGGTATTATCAGAACAACAACCCTATTGATCCTTGATCTATTCAATTATCTTTTTCCTTTCCGTTTGTTTCTTTATTCTTAAAATTCAACTTAGCTATTCAGGTATCTTTTTTCGGTCCTTTTGTTACTTTACTTCAAAAATTCAACGCAAAAACGCAAGTAAATTTGTCGGGAAAAAATAAATTTTTAAATATATTATAATAAATTTTATTCTTATTTTAATGTTCTATTGTTCTATAGCATCAAGTCTGCATACGTTTATGTCAAAATACATCAAAAAGGTTTCGGCTAACCACATGTATTACTACTTACTCAGTGTGACTAACCTACAGAAACTTAATTTGAACTACCTAGGGATTTCCGTTGGTACCAACACTATCG
>JAJVSH010000018.1:583751-613893 GCA_021460005.1 Tetramorium alpestre | reverse complement strand
TAAATATATATACTTTTTTATTTTGATAACGAAATATATTTTTAACAGACACAAGTGGAGAGTTTCAATGTTCCTGCTTGCGAGAATTGTAATGGCATTTTGAAACCGGATATTGTATTTTTTGGAGATAATGTATCACACAATATAGTGCAAAATGTAAAAGCTAATGTAGAGAGCTTAGATGCCTTGCTAATTCTGGGAACAACTCTCAGTACATTCTCTGCGTACAGGATTGTATTGCAAGCGATCGATGCCGAAAAATCAATAGCAATAGTAAATATTGGAGAAACTAGAGCTGATAAATTTGTAAACTTGAAAATAACAGGAAGATGCGGAGATGTTTTACCAAAGATTTGGCAGCTGAATGCTTCAAAGGACTCTATAAATTGATGACATTAGTATTCAACTGACATGTGTATATTGTATATATGTATATATACTAGTTAATTGAATATTATCAGAAATATTTGTATATAATGTATAGTGTATCATAATCATAATCATAAATATCATAATCATAAACAAATGGAAATTCTTGAAAAATTGTACATTTCTTTCATTTATTTCTGTAGTCATTTCTTTGAATGTTATACATATTATACATATGTGTATACATATTCATAATACAATAATCTTATCAATGGGAAGATTTTGCCTCCTTCGCACTTTGCAGACTTTGAGTGATATATAATTTTGCTAAGCTCTGAGCACAGAATTGCGAGATGTGTTCGCTATATGTGTTGATTTGTCCAGCGACAATCATTGGATTTAATCTTGGCGGGACTGGTAGAGGTCTCATCAACTTGTTGATATCATCATCAGGTAACGGCGGTTCGTCTTTAGCAGCCCTAGCAGCGTTTTCTTGAGCTCTCTTGGCCAACAGCCTATTCTTATCTTGCTGCTGTCGAACTACCAACTGTTGATATCTGTTAAACTTCATTGCTTCCTGATTCAATTCGTCCACTCGATCCATTAAACATCTCAACTGATTCTCTAATACTGTAGCTGTTCCAAGATCCAAATACTTTGTACCCTGTTCCTCAGGAATCATCTCGTCCAATTCCGACATCATGATATTTGTCAAATTGCTATTCTTTATTACCACCGGGATTTCTATGAAGAGACTCTCGTATCCAATTTTTAGAGTGCGCAAAGCTTCTGGAGTAAACTCACTCTCCTTGTACATCTGTATCGCTTGCGGAGTAAGACGGTACGCTTTAAGCGTCAGGAAACCTCTAGCAGACTTGGCCGTGTCGTAAATAAGCACAACCGATTCCTCGATGGACGTCTGGTAGTGATACTGTGACTCCAACAGAGACAGATTCAGAAAATTACCGACGTCCGCGCTCTGGTACCAACCAACATGGAAGTGATCAACGTTCACCCTGCAAATTGTCAAACAAAATAGTATCCTTGCGTTCGAAGGCACAGTTATAACACCGCCAAGTATTCTGGCACTCACCATCTAAGTCTTCGCATCATGGCAAGCTGGTATTCCTCCTCGTCCATGATCTCGTCGTTCTTGGGAAACGGGAAACAGTTGGTGATCTCCAGACGATTCTGCACGACCAGGCCGAGGAGAGCGCCCTGAGCGACCTCCATGTTGCCGGAGGACTCCTCGTGACAGTGCTTCACCATCTTCATCACCACCAGCCCGTCACATTGCACGTAGTCTATACGCGGCTCCTCGGGAATCCTTCTCGACGTCGCCCTCGAAACCATTTTCGACGGATCTAATCTCTCTACAGCTATAAAAAAAGCTACACAGCTACTCGGCTAATCGACGTCAAAGAAGGTTAGCTGAAGAAGACGGCACAGCACCACCGACGGCGCTGACATCACTATGCGCCCTTCCCCTTTCTTTCTCTTCTTAAGTAGCGTTTTCATCAAAGCTATTTGTTTCTCTCAGCCAACAGAAACTCGTGACGTAGATCGGTGATTTAAACCGCATTTGCATGTATAGCTGTGGTCCACTTGATGTTACAAATTTTTCAAAACATTTTTTCCCCCTTCTTTCTTCATTATTAAAAGGAAAGAGAAGAGAAATACTTTGCTGCATAGCGTCAAATGGATCACAGCCAACAAGTTTGATCGCGTCGCATACTTCAATATACTTCTATTTGCCCCAACGTGCTCCAATGAGCTGTGTTATCCAATGGGCGTTGTTTTAGATTCAGCTGTATTAGAGCGCGTTGATATGTCCTAAGTCAAAAGATAGAAAAATAAGAACGAAATCTGAAGAATACAAGGAACATGTTTGTCAAGAGCACGTGAGGAAAATATATTAGATTTGCATAATCTGAAAAAAGATTTCCATGAATTTAATAACGTTTAATTTGTATAAATTAAACGTTATATAAATTTTTCTAAATATGTATCCTCTTATGTAGTGCAGTGTATATAGTAAAATAAGATTTAATTTTTTGTAATTGCAATATTTATTTGATGCATCTTGAGGGATGAAGACGGATCTTTTCTGTTATACCGCTTAATAATATTCTCTACTGTCTTCTATATTTCGCATGTAACATATATTTATTTTATATATATATATATATATAATCAATATTTTAAATATTTCACGGTCATTTCATAAATATTATAGATCAAATTTTAGTGTAGGACAATATAGCAAGATGCTACAAAATTTTACGTGAACAAAGAAGAAAGGATAGAAAATTCGAGTACATTATTATCCGAACAAACATAAAAATGCATCAGATAAATATTTCACATTATTTAAGAATAATGAAAATCGTGGCACAAGGATCAGACACAATCTTAGATTTAAAAAAAAAAAAACTGTAGAAACTATCTGCATTTTCCAAAATTCTACAATAGTAATTTATTTCATAAAAAATTTGGAAGATGCAAAAATAGTTTCGACGGACTACTGCATGTATTTTGTAGCGTCATAAAATAATTATTTTTAATAAAATCAGATTTCGTAAATAATCAAAGATGAATATTCTTATTGTGTTACATTTAACAGAAGGTTGTAGGTTTCACACCTTATAAATTATTTTGAATGAATGGAAATTAAATTTGGGATTTGAATTTACTTTTTATTATACTTTATAAATAGTCATTGATTTTGTTCCATTTAAATACTTCATAAACTCAATTCAATGCTGTTGACACTTTATGCTTTCCTTTTCGTTTATTATTCTTAAAATAAGTATCACACAAGTCTCTATTATAATATAATAACAATAAACTGTGGAGCAAAAAATAAACATGTAAATACGTGCTTACATGCATGTTATACAATTCCGCGGTTTTGCGTTAACAAACAAAACAAACTTAATTACAATACTCTTTTAAACCGATTTAATGTGTGAAAAACGATTATTATGCAATAAAAATAAGTAATAAGATTCATTTTAATCCTACGAGACACATTTGTTTTTTTCTAAGCATGTGGAAGAAAATTGATTATAACAATAAAACAGTTACCCTGTTTCATAAGTATTTTATACATATATAATTAACACAAAATTAAAAAATTCGGAAAGTGTTACAACATTAGAAATACATCATCACCAAGAAAAAAAAAATAATAAAAGTTAAATCATAAAAATCATAATCAAAGAAAGAAAACAGATGTGTTTCACAGCAAGAGACTGTTTTTATGTTTGTATGCTGATAAATGGACTGTGTTACATGAGTTGTCAGCTTTTATTCGCTCTCTTCTTGCATATAAAAATAACAAAATTACAATAACCTGTAATCACAGTCTGTATGTGGCTATAACGGTAATTCAGAAGCCGCGGAACATCCGTCTCTTACATCATATTTGTGACATGCTAAAACTCTCGCCTCTTCTTGCGTCTTAGCCAATTCCATTAATGCCAAAGCACCCTGCCATTTCTTATTGTCCTCCTGTACCGGTAACTTAACTATGCTTATATTGTCCTCCTGCTTAACATCCACTACTGTCGTCTCCATTTTCACAGGGTCTATTATGACGGGTGATTTTGGAACAATTTCCCTGCTACTGGAACTACCAGCCAATATTAAAACCGTCGGTCTAATTTCGTTTTCACGGATACGAGAGATGGCCTGCACATCTTGATTCGTTGTCTCTCTGTGAATGATTTGTTCCGCGTATCTAGCTTCATTCTCGCTGATGCAGGAGCTGGCCAGCATATCTTGATTCGTTGTCTCTCTGTGAATGACCTGTTCTGTATAATCAAAATGCGAACATGCAGATTCGGAGTCTTTTCCTTGAATTTTTTCAGCGGACTCATCAATACTTTCAAAAATACTTTGATTATTTGACAAGCTACTTAGCGAATTCCATTGTGATTGGTTCACAGGATGCATGTATACATTTTCCTCTCCCGTTCTCAGGGATTCGTTGTGACTCATCATGCAGCACACTTGAGAGGCAGTATATACAGGTTCCAATTGCGTATTCGGAGTTTCTAGCTTGATGTCTAGATTCGACATGGATGTATTATTCTCCGTGACAGAATGATCCAAGAATGTCGTGTACCACTGGAGTTCTGATGATTCTGTAGGGCCGCTCAGAATTTGTTTCTCGTCGATCTTGCGAACGGGTGTTACGTTGTTAGATTTAATGTCCTCAGTCAGGTCTAGCTGTTGCTCTAAGCAAGCATATCGTAACCATCGTTTCTTTGGTTGCAATCTGTCCAACGGTCTTCTCAGCGAGGTGATCGCTTTCGACGCTTCCTCATCCTCGGATGTTTGCAATATCGCGCAGCACGTTTCCGCTGGATCTTCATCCTGGCTCTCCTCCTGACTGTCCTGATTCTCCTCGCAGTGCAATCGTTGATTTGACGGATTGCGATCAAGATTCTCCTGCTCCCCCGCTATATCCATCATGAGTCCTTTTCTGGACTTTATCCTTTTATGATTTTCAGTGCTCTTCCATGTCTTCTTTTTTCTTTCGTTTTTCCCAGTCGGAGTTCGATCTTCTCGTTCTCTGGCCATCTTGTAACGCTCCAGCCAGCGACTTACATCGCATGGCAATTCTGTGTTGTCAGACACTGGCTTTAGTACAAAGTCATCTGATCTCGTAAGATTGGCGTAAGGATGATCAGGACAATGTCTATTGGCATGAGTGAATCTCGTCTCACAACCTGGTACGGTGCATAAGAACGGCTTCTCTCCAGTATGCAAACGTTGATGAGTCTTTAGTTGGCCGGATTGGGTGAAAGCCTTTGTGCATCCAGGGTAATCACAAGGATATGGACGTTCTCCTGTAATCATAACACAAATGTTTCATTATTATCTCATTAAATTAATATTCTGCTTATTATACAAATATATTATGAATATCATCCCTCTAATATTTCATAATTTAATACAAAATTTTGTTTGTACACATGCATATCAGTGTTTTAAGAATGTTAAATTATTTTTTTAATTAACTATTAATTAAGTTACATGACATCAATTATCAAAATATTAAAAAGCAATTTAATCTTCGATATAATGGTGAAATAAGAAGGGATGATTTTGTTATCTATCTGGCAATTCTCTCTGTCTGATTAGTCCCATTACGAGAAAGTATACGACATTCAAGCTCGTATATTTTCCATAAAACTCCGTTTTTCGGCAAAAACGGAAAAGCTCCGCATCCTTTTCTGTTGTCCGTAGACAAAGACCGCGCAACGTGCCGTAACGGACCGACGAGAATGCGTGCACAAACACCGTGCTCCCTTCACCCTTCGCCCCCTCCCAAAAGTCGGCGAGCCGATTAAAATTCCCACGCAACTCGACGCGGCCACCGCTCGTTACACGTGTCGTGAATTTCGCGCGCAACCGATAAACGCTACAACGGCAACTGGCATGCCGGAGATGAGATGAAATGAGATAAGATGAGACGCGACGCGTTGCGTCGCCGGCACGCGAGGCGAGCCATTTAAGTATTTAAAGCGCGGCATGATGGCCGATTGGCGGGACGCGCGAGCGAGCGCTCCCGCTCGAGCCGAGGCTTTTCCTCGGGGCCGGCGGCGCGGGAGGAATCCCCCATTACCCGTGTGAGTGCGCAGGTGCGCCTGGAGGCTCTTCTCGCGCGGGAACACCCGGTTGCAGTAGGTGCACTTGATGCTGCTCGGCGATGTGCTGCCCTGCTTCATGAGATTCGTGAGTGCGTCGGCGCGCGGCCGGCCGCGCCGGCTCTCGGGACCGTTGCCGGTGGCCGTGCGGCCACCGCCGCCGCCGCCGCCGGCACCGCCGCCGCTGCCGCCTGCGTCCAACCCCGCGACGTGATGCTGCTCCCGGTATTCCGGCGAGGAGCACGAGCTGCCCGGACTTAGATTCACGTTACGCGCCTCCTCACCCCAGTTCCACGGGAAGAACGTCGTGTCGCACACCGACGGGCTGCACTCGCGCGGTTCCGTTGACGGCCGCGGCTCCCGCTTCGGCGTGCGCACCTCCATCCCGCCGGCCACCGGCTGCAGTCTGTTTCGCGCGCCCGTGCGCTCGGCTTCTCTCTCACTACACCGATCACCCGATCACCGATCACCGAGATCACCTCTCGCGACGCGTTGTTGCCCTCCTCGCGCGTTTGCGATCCACCACTGCCTTCGGCACTCTCTCTCGCTTGACTGACACGCGCGACCTCTTTGCCGCCGCCACCGCCGCCGCGCGCGTGGTACGGTACGCGTGCCGCGTGCAACTGGTAAACCGCCAAAATACGCACACACGAGTACGCGCGTGTTGGCCAAGATGGCCGACAAGTGCGCGCGCAACCGGCCCAACTGGATTCGCACATTGTGCAACTTGCAATCGCGCCGTGGGAATGGTAATGATAGGAATAACGGGAATGATAGATCCAGTCGCCGGTGGCTCTTTATCTCTCGGTGGCCTCGTGGCCTCGTCATCGATCGACCTTTCTCATGCTTGTCGATTTTTTCAGCTCTGCCGTACTTTATTGCTCTGCGATTAAAGCTCTATCCTAACCTCATATTTCTTTCTAATTGTACACACGGCGTCATAAATGCCTACACCTCTGAAGTTGGCCGTATTCAGAGTTTCTCCTTCTTTCTCCTTCTACTGCCTTCCATATTGAAAAAAAAGAGATAAACTCTGAACGCAGCCAACTTCAGAGGTGTAGACATTTATGACGCTATGTGTACATACATACGTCTGAAGAAAAAAATGATTTGTTCTTCTTCATATTGGAGGTAAGAATATTAGGAGGGAACATAAATGCCATATTGGAAGGAGAAAGATAACCGCTGAATTTCCATGAATTTCAGAGGTTATTTTTCTCCTTCCAATATGATCGCCATCTTGAGCGGTAAACCTTCGTCCCACGTCTCATTCTTCACCTTTGCGCATTTATGCTTCCTCCTGTTATTCCCCTACCTTCATGAGCGACACCATGAACACGTACCTTTACTTTAACTAATAATCTCCAATAGAAGAGTTTGTTTTATAATTATGAAAAAAAAAATTAAAACGAACTCTTCTATTGAATATTGTTAGTTAAACCTTGATTAAAATAAGTTGTGCGACAAGTACGGATGCAGACATTAGATTGTTTACAAACGCAAATATTTGTTTTCTAATTTAAATGAGTTTGTAAATCCGCCTATTCGTGCGCGTAGTCGTAACGCCGACCATTTCCGGCGAGCCGTCGATTGGCCGGCGCCAGTTGGACAAAGCCGCTTCGGCCAACGCCGTGTGATCGCGTGACGTCACGCGTTTCCGTGCGAAAAGTTCGTCCGCGTTTTAATCGTTTTAAAACGACAGCCGTGTCGCTCGTTCGCGTTTCGGTTTGTCAATGAACGTCGAGGAAAATATGCCGCGGACGATTTCCTTGTATTTCTCGTACGATGCGAGACGACTCGCCGGGCGGCAGCGACGCCACTCATGGAAATCGCGCGACTTGCCGGGCCGGTCGACCGATCACACGAACAATTGAGAGTCTTCTCATGCGTGGCGGCCGCAGAACTCGGCGGATCGGGCCGCGCGAAAAATCACGGCGTAATTTTTCAGCGTCGCCCGACGCGACGGGCCGGCACCGCGGACGATATTTGTCCGCGGGGACACGGTAAATTCCGGTTGGGAAAGGTGGCGCGCACGCAACTCCGCGGCTCCTCGCCGCCCTGCCCCCCCCCTTCCCGCCCCGACCTCTCCCCCGCATCCGCACGGTGCCGCAGCGGGGTAGACCTCGTGGTGGACTCGGGCTCTCCGACTCGGCCATATTGGATAGTGAATGACTCCGTTACACAGGGGCTCAAGAGTAGCCGTGAAACCTTCGCAAGATCCTCGACGCCGTGAGGATATCGAGCCAAGATGGAGAACGAGTACACAGTTACGGTCACGAACAAGTTCCTGTTGGCGCTCGACGAGAGCGAGGATCCCCTGGAGGTGCTAAAGGTGCGCGAGCAGGAGAAGGAAGCCAAGAAGAAGGAGAGGATCTCGGAGAAGGAGAACAAGAGCAAGCAGCAGCAGCAGCACCACCAACAGCAACAACAACAGCAACAGCAGCAGCAACCGCAGCAGCAGCCGCAGCCGCAGGACGGCCAGAAGCCCGCCAACAATAAGACGCAGAAGAGCCGCGTGATCAAGGACGCCCAGCAACCGCCGTCGAAGGCGCAGGAAGCTAAGAAGGATCAAGGTTAGCCCCCCCCTCGGCCCATTTCGCCGACTCCGGCCCCGGCCGCCTCGTGTGTCCGCACGCCATGGCCGTCGGCCTCCCATGTGCTCGACGGCCTCTCATGCGCCCTCCCGACACCGACGCCGACGTTCCTCTCGCGCGGCCGGTCGCCCCTCGCGCGCGCCAGAGAGAGACCCGCGTCGCCTGCCTTCCCCGATCGATCGGCCCCGCGATCGCGGCCGCGCTACGGATACGCCGTACCGCGGACGCGCACGCGGAATTTTCTAAAAATGATTTTGTGCGCCTTAAAAATAGGCTCGCGCGTGCCGGTCTTATATGACCCCCGCGCACGGCGACACGCGTGTAATCATAATTGGTGCGCGAACCCACCGGGTATGCGTCTCGCGCGGCGGTACCTTCCCCTCCCGTGGGATATCTTTTCTCGGAGTTTATCTACGGAGTATATCGCGAGCAGGTGTATATCGCGAGATCCGGTTTCTATTGCTTCGAGCGCGCGATATCTCTCTGATATTAAATTTATGAACATGTGTAGATAAGAACGTGTACGTACCATACCACCACTGTAGAAAGCCTAATGACCATTGTCGGTCATTGTGTGCTCGCGTTGGCTATTTCAATTTTAAAACAGGTCTATTGAGAAAGTATATTTGTAAAAGAATTAAATGAAAAGATCATTTTTCCAACTAAAGTATTTCACATCGTGCGCGTGCGACTCTTACAAGCAAAATTATAAATTTGATTCTTTTGTTTCCAAGTTATATAAATATTATAAATGTGATTATGCATCATTTTGTAATTCTATGTATATTTGTAATTCTTCCCAATTTAGATGCTTAACATTAAATATTTGAATGAATTTGTCTAATTGATTGGATAATATTAGAAGCATGTTAATTGAGGCTCTTGAAAACAGTATTTGTTTATGAAGACATTTATATTTGCGTGTGTGATATTCTCAGCCGATAAGAAGCCTGCGCAACCAAGAGCGACCGGAGGAGATCGCAATGTCAAATTCTCCGGAGAGTCCAGGGAGGAACGCAACAATAGGCGTAACCGGGAGGATGGAGAAAGGACGCTGCGAGGACAAGGGGAATTCAGACGAGGACCTTCTGGGTTAGTCTCGAAATAAGATACTCAAAGATAGTGAGCTAATAATAATAATGATAATAAGGGGGTCGATTCTCAGCCTGCCTGTGGCATTGAGACTCAAATTAGGTTCATTGTGCTTCCCCTTTCTTAGCCTACTGATTACGGAAGTCCGGTTCTCCTCCAGAAGAGGAGTCGGTCTCCAATCGATAGGCGTTCGAAAAGTGGGATATATATATATGGAATGAGGAGTCACTGGGATTTGAACCCAGGACTCTTCCATTATTAAACACACATTAGCACGGAGTCATGCATCATTCCAAGATATTGAGATAATTAACAATTTTATGTAATCGTTTTGTCTTGACATATTTGTCACCTAATACCCTATTTATATGTAAATATTTTATTTTTGTTATTTAAAGAAAATTGAAGCATTTTGCTCTACTAATGACAAATTTCCAATTGATACAAAATCATATCGTATTTTTTGTGTATATACGTGATAAGATTCGATTCATACTTTGCAATTTCTTTCGATTTGTTTTTGTTTTTATCGTTAAATTCGTGTTATCTGGTAAAAATTCTTTGTATTAGCTTACGTGGGGTGCTGGAGATCAAACTGGGGATCCTTATATTTACTTAAAATTACTACTTTATCATGAAGCTATCCATCATCTCGAGTACTAAAATCTTTTAAAAAGGAGAAATAGAGTTTCAAGATGTATACATTCGCGCGCCTACATGTGTGTATGTCAGATACATAAACATGATAATACATTAGCACTGTTTCGCATGATCGGGCAATTTCAATGCATCATGTATATGCGGCAAAAGCGAAATATGCAGGCGCGTATCCAAGTCCATCGACGTTCTCAATTGTTCAGATTCCTGGGCTTGAAATGATTTTTTTTTTCTCTCGCGCTTGTAAGTGTATTTTCCGTTTCATTTCAGCGAAGCCCGTGAGACACGCGAGTTCCGAAACTCGACCGAGACTCAACGCGGCGAATACGGGGAGCGCCGTGGCCGCGGTGGTATGCGTGGCATGGGTCGCGGACGTGGTGGCCCTCGTGGACGCGGCGGCTTCGATAATCGCGGCAAACGCGAGTTCGATCGCCAGTCCGGTTCTGATAAAACGTAAGTATCGAAGCGCATACACGCGCGTGGATGCATACACATACAATGACGTTACACTCGAATATCCCTCCGTGTAATAATGCTCGCCTCGGTGTGCACACAGTATCAAGATTGTCGTTACATTCGATCGAATTCTTTTCAGAGCACCGACAAATGCAGTCTGAATTCACTCCCACTCTGCTTTGTATTTTTTTTAAATTTCGCTTAATTTCGTTCATTTCTTTCTACTTGTGATATTACATTTTTTTGTTGCACACAATGGTGAATGCTTACAATAGCTTGTCGAATATTTAATTTGATTTTTTTTACATTTAATCATGTAAATTGAAAAAGAATGATAAATTTTCAACAGAAGCATTTGTAATGAGGCACGCATTGTTAATTATGTAACAGTGTAAAAATGCTATGTAGCTTGATCGGTGCACTATAATTTAAAGCCTATTCCACATTTGTCTATTAACAGTGGAATTAAACCAGTGGATAAAAAAGATGGTGCTGGCAGCCATAACTGGGGTACTCATAATGACGAAATAGAGTAAGTAATTCAAGATAGTTCGAGTTTCCTGCAATGTTGCTTTTGATTAAAAAAAAGACGATATATCTTGACCTTTATTTTTTTCTTTTTTTTTTTTAGAGAGAGTCTGAATCAAGATAGTCAAGATTGGGCCAATGATAAGCCGGAAACTGATCCTCAAGCGCCGACCGAGGTTAAGAACGGAGAGACAACTGCGGATGCGACTGTTGAGGAGAAACCGGTTGAGGAAGAAACGCGCGAACTCACCCTGGACGAATGGAAAGCTCTGCGAAATAATAGAGCGAAGCCTCAATACAATCTGCGAAAGGCCGGCGAGGGTGAGGACTTGTCGCGTTGGAAGAAAATGTATGCTCTTGAGAAGAAGAAGGAAGGTAACGAGGAAGAAGAGGACGAGGAGGAGGAGTACGACGCGGCCGCGGAGTATCCTCAACGCGTTGGCAGGCAAAAACGTGTGTTAGGCATCGAGATCCAGTTCAGTGACTCGCGACGTGGTTCCGGCGGTCGCGGCAGAGGCGGCCGCGGTCGTGGCGATCGCATGAACGGACGTGGATTTGGGAATCGTGGTGCTCCCAGAGAGGGTGATACACGCGTGAGTGTCCACCGTTTTTAATTATAGAGCCTTTTAAAAACAAAGAGAAAGAGAATGTTAAGATGACACGTGCTTTCTGTTTGCAGTCACAGAACGAGCAGAGGTCGCCTCGAAGTCGTCAAAACGCTCCGAAGGTAGATGACGAGAATGACTTTCCTTCCTTGGGATAGGTAGCTTCATCTGTTGACTATACAACATCCCACCCGCCACCATCAGTACATTTACTACAGATAAAGCTACACTAACTAAAACAAAAAAAAATATTACTATCGATCTTGCGTTAGTGATAACATTATTAATGCATAATACAGTACACCGTTACAAAAATGAGATACGTAATATTATCTAAAAATTCCTCTCGTGACTTGAACGTCACAATTACGCATTGGCATATAATCGTACACATGAGAAGTTGCATGATGTATGAAGAAGAAAAAAAAACAAATAGATAACGATCCTTTTTTGTACTTGTGGGAAGCCATTTGTCTGTAACTAGTCCGAGACACCGGCCAGCGGACGAACGATCTGTGAAGAGTAGAGCATAGTCTCTGAACTTGTTAATAATTTCGAATCCCATAAAGACGACAGGAAGACTATATAAAGGAGCTTGAGAGAGAAAGAGTTTAAGCGGACCAGCGAGCGTAGAACGGAAGAGTATATACAGTCTTCAAGTTACAGTTTCAATCTGCTTAAATCCGAATCGAAGATAATTATATCCGAATGAAGGGGAAATTTTTGCTGTACACAAAAGTAGTGGAACGTGGGCTGCGGTATCGATCTTGATCTCGATGTCGCGTTAAAGGCCTAAAGGAGGCTGGATGTAGCATCGATACGCGCGCGAACATGTATAATATCTCTTTTTAGGCGTAAATTTTAAACGCACTTTCTGTTTTATAAGTTTTATACGACATTTGGAAAAGAAGAGTCCTTCCTTGTAAAACACACGTACACACATGCATCGGCGAGTCTGATCGCTCGCCGTGCGTAAGATGTAAGAAACTTTTAAATGGGGAGGGTCGATTTCTATTTAAGAAAATGCATCCTATAACAAATCATCTACTTAGGAACATACTAAGTTTGACATATATATGTATATGTATACATAGAGAGAGAGAGAGACTTCCCTTTTGAAGATGTAGTCGATCTTGTGCGAAGTTAACATTTAATATCTTGAACACACATTGACACATTGAATTTTAGGTTATATATATATTTATATATATAAACACATGAATATGTATACATATATGTATTCTATTATAAATCGAAAAGTGAGAAACGTGATGCGCTGAGAGGGAAGACAGAACGAATGAGTCTATACTCATATTACTATGTTACACTTATGCGTTTACATATTCTTAATTATGAACTAATATTAGTTATTTACTATATTTGTTATACAATTAAAGAAATTATCGCAGCCAAAAGATTCACCTCATGTCCATCATAGATACGGAAGAAAAAGAAAGAAGAAACAGAAAAAAAACGTTACGAAGCTGTTTGAAGCTTAGGTATATGTGTAAATAACATTTACAATAATAAATTGTGATCGGACACTCTGAACTCGATTAACTTCATCAGTCAGATAAGATTATTCTAAGCAGGTTCTTTCTCTTGTTTGTGCACATCTGTACAGAAAAAAAAAGCGTAAGTACAAAAGTATACTATTTTAAATGTCGCGGAAGGGAAAAAAGGATCCGAATCTGAGAAAAGAAACTAATTCTCATTGAGACGTGTTATGCTAATAAAGTTGTAAATGTAACAATTCTATTGTGGTTTCTTCTCGCAGTTAACAATAATCGATCGTTCCTTGCACGATTAATGAAAGGATCGATTTTACCTCGCTCACTCCACCTTTTTTTTTGGAATTGCCGCCTTTACCTCTGATAAACGCCATTTCGATCGTACGGAGCCAACTTCACGTCACACAGTTGACTGAAAGGAACTGTTTAATTTCGTACTCTATGCAAATTGCGTATATATACACCATTTTTTAAATTAGATTTCTCGATGCGAATATGTGAATAGTCATGTTTAAATTATCAGATGTGACTGAATTAAAGCATGAACTTGTTTTTTCAGAACATGAAGTGAGCTACGATCGGCTTGCCGCGAGGGAGCGCTTCGTTCGCCACACATGTGCAGACGCGATGAACGCGTGCACGTATCCAGGTATACAGACAGATACACGGTACCCTAGAAATCGCATCTTTCAGCGAACAAAAGATTTATTACTGACTCAAATAGGAACGATGACGATCGTCATCATGAATTTACAAATGGTCTTTCCATATTACAAGTTTCAGTCGAATCACGAAATTTTGGAAATGCAGGTAGAAACTTGTTGAACAATCACCAACTTTACGTTAATGAACTTTGTAAGAACCATCTCGATGTTCAATTTTTAGAATAAAAAAAAATTCCACCGCTCAGACTGATTCTTGCCCGGCGAATATCCGGAATAACAACGTCGACCTCGCGGAGGTATCCGTAATCGAATAGAAAAGTTTCGGAACATCCCGTATATTTCATAGGAGTATGTATGTACGTACATACATGCGTGTACGGAAGACGCGAAGGGGAGAAAGAGGTACGCGCTCGGGGAAGCGAGGCGCGGGGAGAGTTTGGCTCGTCGGAAGAGGATCCGCGACGAGAGCGAGAGGCAACGAACGCGCGCTGTAGGGAGGAAGAGAGAAGCTAGAGAGAGAGAGAGAGCGAGACGGAGCACAGCGGCGCATGCCATAGCCACGGCCCCCTCCGACTCGCACCTCTAAACTCGTGCAGCGGCCCCGTGTCGGACGAATTTTAATGGCGGCCGATCGCGACTCCGCCGTTTGCAGTGTTGTGCTGTGAGGCGACCGACACGGACGGCCGTTCGGCGCTTCGCGCGGCGCCCCGATTTATGATATCGCGACAGTACGCGGGCATCGCGGCTCATCATCCGACGGCAACAGCCCGGGCGGTGCTGTGCGGTGGCGGCGGTGGCGGTGGCAGCAACAGCGACAGCCCGTTCGTGGTGGCGACCAGTGCCTATCTACGCGAGCCGGGAGCCTCCTGCAACCGCGCGCGAGAGCATGCCGCACATCCGCGATGTACCGTAACGACGACGTCGTAGTGCGAGCAGCGTACAACCCGCAGAGCGTGCAACCGCGAGGTGCGACGACGCGCAGCGAGCAAGGTAAATCTCGCCCCAGCCGCGCGCGAGAGCAAGAGGTGGCGGCCCTGGCGTCTCGCCCGATATACCGTCGCTCGGCTCGAACGGGCCCAGCGTGATCGCGTCTCACGCCTACGATCGGCCCTTTTACCCTTACTCTTGTCCCGTTCCACGGAGCGGATTCTCACCGCGTTCACGGCGACGTGAGATCCTCCAATTCGTCATTCCACGGCCGTGTTTTGGTAGGCGATTGTGATCGTGACGGGAATGGGAAGAGGAGGAGGAGGAGGTGGTGGTGGCGAGGGAGGGGCGACGGAACGGGGTTGGTGGAAGAGTATCCTTGCCTTTGTGCGGAGACAGTGGCCTTAGCTGTCAAGTGCAGCTACGTTTGGCCACGCTAATGAAGGGCGGTGCGTGCTACGGTGTTGCTCGAACGGCGTGGAGCCATCTGCCCCTTGCCGTTCGACCGCCTCATTGTTGAGGGATACTCCGCCGAGTTCCCGTTCATGCTCCTCGCTCATCGTCGGAATACGGGAAACCTCGAAGAACAGAAGCGCGTTGCCAGCGTGTACACGACGTGCGACGGCCGACGATTGGTATCTTATCGGGACGCTACTGATACTCGATGTGGCCTCTCGTCGCGATTCACGCTTCCTTCTTAACGTCGCGCGTTTGGATTTTTCCTAAGATCGCTGCTGTGCGTATTTTAAGGTTATTCCGAAAATCCGCGTCTATGGTGTGATTCTGCTCGGTGAGTCGCTGTTGGTTTCTCTTCGGAATTGGGAGAGAGTTGGAGTGCCGTTGCGAGTATAAAATAATGAATGAAAAAATGTACTTGACAAAATTAATAACGTCGTTGACAATGTAACGTGAAATTAAATGCACGTGGTGCGTCGAGATAATAAATGTAAAATTAGTAAAAATATACAAATTATATATATTATATTAATTAATACGAGGCTTCTTAGCGCGCGGAATGTTAGGATGCTTCGTATTATTGTTAATTTACGTGGTATAATTTATTCATATAGTTTGCTTATATAGTTTGCTCGTAATGTTACAGGAGTGCCAGACAATGATCGGCATGTCGGTGCCTGCGCTCAAGCATAGCTGGTAGTACTGCGTTAACACTGGCTCGCCACCAGCAGCAGGGCGCGTACCCTGACACCATACCTTTTACATTTCCTCTCCTACATCTGCATACGCACTGACGCACACGCGTAGCGTGTGCGCACGTGCCTTGTCAGCTGTCGCGTACACATCATGAGATTCCTGGGACTTACTCAGTCATTTCCCAAATCGCCTACAGTGACGCCTCTGCAAGTGCCGCTGCCGCCGCTCCTTCATCGACTGTCCTTTTCATCCATGTCCATTGCCACATGGTTCCTAGCGATATTGGCGACCGCAGCGATAGACACTCCCGCTAGCACCGTATCGCCGATACAGGATAGATCCCCCGTAATAGCGCAGTTCCCCTCGGGAAATGGACAGCGATACGAACATTTTTCTTTGGACGCCAATGCCACCAGAGAGGGAGCTTTGAGATTCAATCATCTCGCTATAGATCCTTCCTCAGGAAGGCTCTATGGAGGCGCGATCAACAGGCTCTTTCAACTCGATACAAATCTCAAATTGGAGGAGTATGTCTCAACAGGTGAGTTATTGTTTCCCTCTCTTGTTTCAGTATAATGTCTGTTGTGATAAGAATCTTTATTGAATAATCAATCTTTTCTTGTTTTAGGACCAAGACTGGACAATCCTCAGTGTCATGCAACAGGTTGCATGACAAGAGACATGCCCACTTCCTTAATGGATAATGTGAACAAGCTACTAATCGCCGATCACGAGTCGCAAATGTTAATCGCCTGCGGCTCCCTTCTTCAAGGCGCTTGTGAGAGATATAAAATGTCCAACATATCCATTAAACCGGATTTTATTCCTCTCAGCGTTGCAGCCAACGACGAGAACTCGTCCACGTACGCCTTTATCGGGCCCGAGAAATATAATCCGTGGGGGCAGACGAACATTCTCTACGTGGGAACGACGTTCACCAACAAAGGGGATTATCGTCACGATGTGCCCGCCATCTCCAGCAGAAATCTCGATAATCTGGAATTCGCAGAGTACACATTCAACAAGCAGTCGATTGTATACATCGACGTCAAGTATCGAGATCACTTTCTGGTGAAGTATGTGTACGGGTTCAACGCGAGCGATTACGCGTACTTTGTCCTGGTGCAGAAGCAATCGTACCTGCCGGAGCAGGAAGAACTGGGGTACATCTCTAGGCTGGCGCGAAGCTGCATAAGCGATCCGAATTACGATAGCTACACTGAAGTGACTCTGCAGTGTACGGTCGACCTGGGGGACGGAAAGCAGCACCATTACAACTTGGTACAGGACGCGAAGGTCGCGGCGGCGGGCAGCGATCTGGCCATGCAACTCGGCATCTCCGTCGGCGATCCAGTATTCGTTTCTGTATTTTCGCCCAGCAGAGGCATCACGAACGAGCCTCTCTCACGTTCGGCGGTTTGCATCTACAGCCTGCAAGACATCGAGACCAAGTTCAACGAAAATATTCACATGTGCTTCAACGGTAGCATCAAGTATCGAAATATGGGTTACGTCAGCGGTCCTATACAAGACGGAAAATGTCCTACTGCCGGTGTAAGTAAACATTAAAAGAAAGAATAAGCGTTAGAAATTATACTTTGATATCTTCTACATTGATTATGTTATTTTGCTTTGCAGACTACAGGAAATATTCTCAACTTCTGCGAGGTCGGATTAAAAATTTCGGGCGTATCGCCAATCACGGGTCAGGCTATCCTGCATTTTCCCGACACGTTTATTACCTCGGTAACTATCGCCAACACTGAGAGCCATACCGTAGCGTTTTTCGGCACAAACGAAGGCGTTCTCAAGAAGGTATTACTGTCTGGAGTCGAAGCGTTTGTCTACGAAAGCATTACAATTGACAAGGGACAGAAGATATTGCCCGACACGCTGATTTCACCGGACGGTGAATACGTCTATGCATTATCCACCTCGAAGATATCGAAGGTCAAAGTGGAGCATTGCAATGGTTACACTAATTGCAGCAGTTGTCTCGATGCGAAAGATCCTTACTGTGGCTGGTGCTCTTTAGAAAAAAGGTAAATTTATTATATAGTACACTTTGTGTACATCATTTTGATATTTCTTACAAATATGAAATTTTTCATATTACTATATATAATGTATTATACTCATAATGTGAATATTTTTTTGTCCGCAGATGTACTGTGAGAGGAGACTGTCAAAAAGCAAGTCACAGTAGTCCACGATGGTTGTCCCTCGGTACGGGTCAACAGTGCATCGATTTTGAGCAGGTCCTACCCGACCGTATGCCCATTAATCAGATGATTACGGTGCAATTAACAATTAGAACTTTGCCGGAATTACCAACGGGCGCTAAATACAAGTGCGTTTTTGGTAACGCTGAGCCAATAGACGCGCTAATGACCGGTTTCGGACTATCCTGCCCTACACCACGCGTCGTGGAGAGACCCAGTATCCCCGAGGGCACCGATCACGTGCTTGTACCCCTGTCCGTACGATCGAGCGAGACGAACAAAGATTTCGTTTCGCGCAACTTTGCGTTTTTCGATTGCTCGAGACACACCGTGTGCACCGAGTGCGTAAAGTCACAATGGGCATGTAGCTGGTGCGTCTACGATAACAAGTGCACCCACAATACCAGCTGTCAGGGCATTATATCTGGGGAGAACGTAAGTTTCGTTTAATTCGTTGCGTCTATATCTTGTCTACAAACTCCACTGTCGTAACTCGTACTAATGTTTTTTTTTTGTTTCCTTTTAGCAAAATCAAGCTAATCTTGCCGCGCACGGCGCGCAATACTGTCCGAGATTCGTGGAACGCAAAGAGCCATTGATGTTGCCAAATAGCGTGCCTAAGGAGATAGTGCTCGAGGTGGAGAACCTGCCGCATCCGCAGGTGGGCCACAGTGGATTCCAGTGCATCGTTAGCATCGAGGGTGCAAATCTGAAGGTACAGGCTCGCGTGGACAGCAGCCGTTTCATCGTGTGCGACAAGACCGTGTATTCTTACGAGGCAGTCAGTGGCGAGTACGAGGCCGAGGTGACGGTGGTTTGGAACACGAATCACCACGTGGACAAGACCACGATAATTTTGTACAAGTGCGAAGTGCTCGGTTCGCATCGTGAGCACGCAGACTGTTCATTGTGCGTGACACGGGACGCTCGGTTTGAGTGCACTTGGTGCGGGAATAGCTGCGTGTACCGGCACTCGTGTCTGCAGTCACCGTTCACCGAGTGTCCGAAGCCCCGAATAGATATGATCAAGCCGCTGAGCGGGCCGATCGAGGGCGGCACTCTGGTGACAATCGAGGGTAGCAATCTCGGGCTGAAGGAGAGGGACGTGGAGGGTAAGATACACATCGGTAACACTCCGTGCACCCTGGTGGACTACGAAGTGTCGGTGCGCATCGTTTGCCGCACCGGCCGGCACGAGGCTACGGACACGGCATCCGTTGTGGTCGGGAACGACGCTGGTTACACGGAGAGCGCGGTGCTGTTCAATTATAAGGACATACTTCTGTCGGGTGTGTATCCATCGGTCGGGCCGCAGAGCGGTGGCACGCAGCTGGCCATCACCGGTAAGTATCTTAACATCGGTAGCAAGATATCGGCGTATCTGGACGAGTTGCCGTGCCACGTGAACGCGAGTCAAGCGAGCAGCACGAGGTTAACTTGCGTGACCAGTAAGTCGGGCCGCGTCAGGCAAATTAACAGGCTAACGCTGAGCATCGACGGTGCGAATCGCACTCTGATGGACAATCCGTTTAATTACACTCATGACCCGACCATCATGGAGATCAAGCCGCTGAGGAGCTTTGCCTCAGGCGGCCGCATGATCACCGTACACGGCACATACTTGGACACCATTCAAAAACCCGAGATGGAGGTTTACTTCGATAACGAGCAATTGCCAGTGAATAGAACCGTTTGCACCGTCCTGAATCCCTCGCAAATGGAATGTCCGAGTCCGAGCGTCTCCAAGAGGTTCACCTCGATCCGGCGCAGTGAACGTTCGGCGGCCGCCAATACTCAAGGTACCTCGTCGCCGCATTCGTTGAGACTGAAAGAATCGCAGCTGTCTCTCAAGATCGCTTTTATCATGGATAATGTGGAAAGCGTGAGAGATCTGGAGAAGCAGAGCCTTCGTAATCGGCTGCTCTACGTCGAGGATCCGAAATTCTTCCCGTTTCCGCGTAACGTCAAGCTGTATAAGGGTGACACGCTGGTGATCGAGGGCGAGAATCTTAACTATGCCAGCGACGAGTCCGACGTAAACGTCACCGTGGGCATCATGCCCTGCAACGTGACGTCGCTCGCTCTTACGCAGTTAGTCTGTACGCCGCCGGATCAACAACCCGCTGACACGGACGAACTCGGCATCAAAACCGAGAGCGGGCTGCCCCTGGTGGTGGTACGGGTCGGTCGCAGTCTACGTTTTCCCATCGGTTATCTGCGCTACGAGGTCATCAAGTCCTATCCAATACCGCCGGAGGCAATCGCCGGTATTGCCGCCGGCACCTTCGGTCTCATTTTCCTGTTCGTCCTCGTGCTGGTGATATACCGCCGTAAAAGCACGCAGGCGGAGCGAGAATACAAGCGCATACAGATACAGATGGATACGCTCGAGAGCAACGTCCGTATGGAGTGCAAACAGGCGTTCGCGGAACTGCAGACGGACATGACGGACTTGACCGCGGATCTCGAGTCGTCGGGCATACCCACTCTCGATCATAAAAATTACATTATGAAAGTATTTTTCCCCGGGGTAATAGACCATCCCATATTGAACGACCCGCGCTCGCGCAGCAATATCTCGCGAACCAACTACGACGCGGCGATGATACAATTCGAGCAGCTCGTCAACAACAAATACTTTATACTAACATTCATAGAGACCTTGGAGGCTCAAAAGGACTTTAACATCAGAGATAAAGTGAACGTCGCCTCCTTACTTATGGTTGTCCTGATGGGTAAGATGGAGTACGCCACCGATATACTAATGAATCTCTTATGGAGACTGATCGATAAAGCGGTGAACACGAAGCATCCGCAGCTTATGTTAAGGAGGACGGAATCCGTGGTGGAGAAGATGCTGACGAATTGGATGGCGCTCTGTATGTACAATTACCTGAAGGACTATGCCGGCTCGTCCTTGTTCTTGCTGTTCAAGGCGATCAAGCATCAGATAGAGAAAGGACCGGTGGACGTAATAACGCACGACGCGAGATATTCCCTCTCGGAGGAGAGACTCCTGCGCGAGCAGATCGAACACACGATTGTCACGTTGCACGTGGTGCAGGACGATCTCGACGAGAAGATACAATGTAAGGTTCTGGACTGCGATACCATAAGCCAGGTAAAGTCGAAGATACTCGACGCGCTGTACAAGAACACTCCGTTTTCGCTGAGGCCGTCCGTACACGACGTTGATCTGGAGTGGCGGCACGGTCGTGGTGGCCACCTGACCCTGCAGGATGAGGATCTCACGACCAAATGCTGCGGCGAGTGGAAGAAAATAAACACGCTAGCGCACTATGGCGTCAAAGAATCAGCGGTGATGTCGCTGATCCCACGGCAGAACGACGGCTTCTCCGTGGCGTGCAAACCGCCCTGCCACAATTGCAAGCCGTCGCATTATCACCCGCAGCAGCAGCCGTCGATTCATCCGCACCATCAGTCGTCGCACCATCATCTACATCGACACTCGAATCACTGTTCGTCCACGCATCTTCCATCCACGCCCAATCACGGGCTGATCAGTCCTGTAATGTATAATCATCCCGTGAGCGATTTGTACTTCGACTCCCAGCACTCGCCACCCATCATAACGGCGAACGGCGATGTAGAGAGCGCCCATGACGGCAATCAGCGGCTGTATCATCTGGTGAGGCCCATCGAGGATGTGCATTATCCGCCTGGTTTGGGTTTCACCGGAAGCAGCAAGCACCATCATCCCGAACGAACGCACAAGGCGATCCCAGAAATATTTCTGACGCGATTGCTGTCGACGAAGGGCACCGTGCAAAAGTTCGTCGATGATTTTCTAAACACCATCCTGACCGCCAACGAGGCATTGCCTAGCGCGGTTAAGTGGCTGTTCGATCTCCTCGACGAGGCTGCCAAGCAGCACGGCATTGTCGATCCGGAAGTGGCGCACGCGTGGAAATCGAACAGCCTGCCGCTTCGATTCTGGGTGAACTTTATCAAGAATCCAGACTTTATGTTCGACATCAACAAGTCCACGACGGTGGACTCGAGTCTCTCCGTGATCGCGCAGACGTTCATGGACTCGTGCTCGATGACGGAACACAGACTAGGCAAGGACTCGCCGTCTAACAAGCTGCTCTTCGCCAAGGACATACCGCACTATCGTGAGAAAGTGGGTCGATTCTATACGGATGTGCAAAGACTGCCGCAGATCACCGACCAGGAGATGTCTAGTGCCATGCAGCAACTGAGCGCGTCTCACGCCAACGAGTTCGATGTGATCGCGGCGCTGAAAGAACTCTACATCTATGTCAGCAAGTATTATGAACAAGTGAGTAGCACGCTTAATCGCTATATCATCGCCCATGCCGTCGGCGTTTTGGTAATGAGATCAGGCCATGACGGTGTTTTATACAATTCTTTTCAGATCCTAGAGGCCTTGGAGACAGATGCGGGCTGTCGCAAACTACACCTAGCTCATAGACTAGAAAACGTAGCGTACACGCTCGAGGGAGAAGAGACCAGTGCCTGCTGACATACCCTCCTCACTTCCATCCCAGGACCCGTCAACCTCTCCAGAAACACTGACTAGTGCCTCCACTTCATGCATCAGATACACCTCGTTACATATGTACAAATATTACACATTACAACACACCGTGTGAATAACAATGCCGTAAGAAAGATACACGCGATTTCGTTAGGGCTAGTCAGGCGATAGGTCACGGGATAGAGAGAGACAGTCCTCGTGGTAGTATTTTACCGTCTTTACGTGTTGGCCATACCGAAATACGCTTGTAAACATGTATGGATATTAGTAGGCAATGTACGCGCCTCTGATCCTTAAATCACGACGCTGGACAGACGCTTATTGAATCTCTCTCTTTAGGAAACGAGACGAATATTTATACGTTTATGTGACTCATCGAATTCGAACGAATCTCAATTTGTAAGATATTCTTTCGCGGGTGATTATTGTTATCGTAGGGTAAACGAGAGATTTAATTGTCCTATGTAACGTTAAGTTATTTTAATCTTCTATTCTACTTTACGACGTTGCGTTGCGCGTACAACGCCGTCGTATTTTCTCTGTCGAGACTCCTTTGAGGATCCGAGACGTGGATCGGTGCAAATACTTATTAGGAAAGAAATTTAAAGTGTAAATTTTATGGCCGACCTGATATCTATACGTGTGTACGTAAATACGGAATAACATAACATAAAGTAAAAGTAACATGTCTAATGGTAAGTGAGAGAAAGCCATAGTGTCCACCAGACTGTCTGTACGGGAGCGACGTACGGCAGCGAGTAGTCTGTGATCCGAGCACGAGTGGCTATGCCTACTATCTTCATTATGATATATATAATTATTAATATGTTATATATATATATATATACATAAAAAAAATATATATATATAAAGCAAAGAATCATGCGCAACACACCTCCACGGATTGTAGTGAGCTAGTTAGAGAGGGACTATATGTATTATAAGTTGGGGGTTACGCACCCTTTATAATTCAGAGACAGAGTAACAGATAATATTAAATTAAGGCGATTAAAGTAACGTTAAAAAAAATTTAAGAGTTAAAAGTTTAAGAGCAGCTCAGTCTACTCTAGGCCTATCTACGTATATCGTCTAACGTCGAACAAAAAGATACTTTTTTTTTTTAATTTTTATCTTATTTTGCTTCTGAGTATGCTTCTCTCTGTATCTGCTTTACGTGGTAGTTTACGAAGTGCGAATAATTTTTTAGAAAGGTCATTTTGTGGAGCATCTAAAATTTTATCTTCCATTGTACGTATATTATTGTTATTATTATTATTATAATATCGACGGTTATTAATTATTATTTCTCTATTATTATTATCTATATATATAACTATTAATGCTGCCTATTAATTATGATTGCTATATTATTAAGTGTAACACACAGATGCAAAACGAAACGGACCTTTTTTATATTATCGTATCGCGAAACTATTATAGACTGTTTTGATCGTGCTGAGGAGACTGTTTTTTGTATTCACTAATGTACTCTGACCGAGATTTACGTGCTATTGTCGCAATAAGGTCTTAGCGGACACTCGTCGTGGCACAACGACACGCAGTATTCTTCGAAGGATCTAATTTACTTTTTAGTTAATATAAGACTGGCACTTTTTTAACTTGCATTTACCTTTTTTTTTTCTTCCTTTTTTTTGAAAGACATTCTCAGCAATCCTCGCGTTATGTAATACCGGTGGAAAATTAGTAACGATTATATCATACTCGGCACTGCCAAGTTTTTCCGAGTTGCGCACTTTTACGAAGTCTGTCGATCCGTTCAGAGCCAATGTAAGGAGAGCTCGTCGCTCAATCGAGGCGCAACGAAGATTGATCGGCGAGTCATCGGTGTTAAGGTCCAGGGAGACTGGGGACGTGCTCATACTCTTGTACTTAATATACGCCGCGCGTCGTAATTTCAATTACAATTCCCAGGTCCCCAGGCTCTCCGCATTTGTGCGACCATTCGGCATACCTGCGTATCCCTTTCTCTCTATTTACACGTGTAACGTATTTATTTATATTGCGAGGAGCTCGGGTGTACGTCAATCTGTGCTAACTGTGAGACTCTTTTTACACTTCGTCGTACGTGTGCACGTCCTCTTTGTAATCCGGAATATCGTATGAATACCGTAATCCGCGTGTCTGTTTCTGATTTTACACGGAATATATATATATATATAAAATATGCGCCTCTCTTTACGTATGTATGTACGTGTGCCATCTGTTTCGACGCGGTGAGAGATTCGCTCGTTTCTATTATCGGGTCAGCCCAAGCACGTGGCCGTCGCGATCGATTTCCGCGCGATGCTAATTATTTACATGCCCGTTTATTTGGATCTCGTTTGGAGACCCCGCGAGACGAGCGAATTTTAGTACCACCTGACGCAGTCTTCCCCGAACGAGATTAACGGAAATTTTCGTTGGATTGGCTTTTCTCTCCCACGTTGATTATTGTATGCAAAATGTTTCGAGTAGACTCTTTCTACGTAGAGCTTCGCGGAGGTGCCATCATCCCCGTCCGCGATTTCAATACATCCCTCCCGAAGGCTGCGATGCACTTGACGTTACAAGTGCAGCGAAGCTTTCCTCTTCTCCTTTCTTTCAGCGAAGAGAGATGGAGATGAAGAATGTTTCAAAGTACTTGTAGCCATCAAGTGGATTGCTGCTGAAGTCACGCGGTACGTAACACGCGTATGTCCCACACATTCAAGTTCGGTGCACGCAGATTGATAAACGATATTCACAAAGTATTCTTCTTTTTCTCTCTCCCCCTCGTTAATCGAATTTCGAACCGGTATCGAAATCCACGCGCGAGCAGAATAACGAAAGTACACTTGGCGTGTATAATACGAAATACGATTGAAATTGTACCACGGGCGAGACGGTGCGACGGGTTTGCATCTCGCTCTCGTCCTGCGTTTGAAAGTATCATATACTTTTCGGTTTCCACTTTATACTAACGATGTATAAGCCGTCATTACTTATTTAATAAAAAAAAAAGACAAACTTATATTTAAGAATTATATATTATATATATGTATACATAAATGTATGTGCGAGGAAAGTCTGAGTGCGAGACAGGAGAGAGAGCGAGCCGAGGGTACCGCAAGCATTGTCGCGGACGACCCGATCAGACAACTGAAGACACTGCCGTTAACGTTGTTTCCGGTACTCGCGGTGGAAATACAACGACAGAGAATTGCCGTCACTACACATACCGAGTCCTACACTTGACAAATATCTTTCGCAATGTGTGAACGCAGGCTGGATATGCAAGATCCCGAAGATGGAAGACTAATGTCCACTTCTATGTCTATTGAGGTCGTTTTTCGTCAGTTGCTTCATGTCTGGGGATCATAATCTCCTAAATGACTCACTAAAACTAGTTTTAGAAAAGATAGAAGATTTAGATACTCTCGGGAAAGATAGTGCATTAGTTTTCCTTTATTTGATGCATCGTAATTCTGGCTTGTTAACTTGTTATCTTTTCTTAATTTTCAAAACTGAAAAAAGATAAAAAGTAAAGTTGAACTGTTGATTGTGAAAAATTAATTTATATCGGTAGAGATGGACACAAGTCAATGTCTCTGAAGAGTGAAGACTAATGTCTATTTCTACCGATGTAGATTAACTTTGATCTCTTTTGCCTTTTATCTTTTTCTAATTCTCGAAACTAAAAAATACAAAAAGTGTGTCGAACTAAGATTAAGATTAGATTATATTGGCAGAAATAGACATAAGACAATGTGACATTCCTCAAATTTGGGATTGACTTTTCAAATTTCAGCACCTTTTTTCGGGGCTTTGCATGTCCATCGTACGCAGCTTTCTGATTTTGTTTCATTGTCACTGCCATGTTTCGCATTTAAGGGCGAGAGAGGCTTCCGAAGAGCCGTATCGCCAAATCGTCCGAGTGCAGGGATTTTCCCCGTCGAAGGGACCGCCAGCGTATTCTCATCGCGGGGAGAACCGGGAGAGGAACGGCCGCGCAAAACTGCCCTCGATCTCGCTTAATGTTAAACGAACGTTGCGGGCGTTCCTCTCCGTGTCTTTTCCAATATATCGCGTACAGATTGACGTACATACATGGAGATACGCTCGTGCGCACGTATTCGTATATGTACACACACGTACACATACATACAGACAAACGCACGAGCACATCCTGTCACTATTATCGGGTGCCAGTTGGCCTCCCGACAGACGCGGAACTTTTTTTTTTTTTTTAATTCCGTGAAATTCAGTTCAGGAAGATACTCCCGTGCGGCATGTAAGATATATGTCGGCAAACGTTCGAGCGCGATCCGATAGAATCCATATAGTGTCACCCTATACTTTGCGAACGTGCGAGTGCTCGCAGCTCTGCCGCTCCGTTAGAACAAGAAACGATAACGAGAGGGATTTCTCGCGCTGAGATTTCGCTTCTTAATTTCCATAATTATAAGCGTGTGATAAAAATACATGGAAGCAAGGGGCGAAGAGAGGCGCGCGTGTAACGTATACCCGCGCTGTTGCGGGGGAGAGAAGCGAGGAGCGATGAAATATTGACGCCTCTATACGCGGCGAGTCCGCTGAATATTTTATTAAAAACGTCGGCCACGGAGGTGGAGGACCGGTGTTGAGCGTCTTAAAATAAATAGCGGCGAAGCACGCGGCAGAGCTCCCCCGGCGGGCCGTACGGTCGGAAGTCGACTCCATCCATCTGAAAAGCTTGTCAATTCTGCAATTCAACGTGTTTGTAATTAAATAATGTAATCGGACTGAGAGGAGAGGCGATTCGCGGCGTCCGTGGGGCGAAATTAGTGTGTCATGCTTCGTAGTATATATATAGATAAATCTGAACACGTCGTGTGTCGAGTTATTAAGATTATTACTCTTTGTTAAGCTTCGACGAGAGAGAAAGAGAGAGAGAGAGAGAATAGAAGGGATGATCCCGATAATTTTCCCCGTTATGGACACTTCTCTATGTACACCCTCCATCGGGAGAACCCTCCCCTCCTTCGGTTGAAGTGCGCATTATTTTGATTAGGTTCTATTTTAATCGTCTCTGGTAACATAATTGACCAATATCGAGCAACTATTGTTCCTTTTTCTAGAAAGATATATATGTGTTTAAATTATTTGAAATTGCAAAAAAGAAAAAGGTTGTTGACCAACTTTGATTGCCACTAAAAGTATTCCGGAGAAGTGTCCGTCCTCTGTTCATCAAGCCGAGCGTAACAATGCCCTTACATGCTTGTTACCTATGTATACGTGATATTGTAGGTGCGTGCGTGTATATGTGTGTGCAATTTCAACCCCTCGTAGATAGCCCTCTCTCTTTCTCTTTCCCCTCCATTGTACATAATACTTCAGCCCACCCCTCCCTCTCCCTCTCATCTCGCGCACGAGTAGACTTTAAGTGACACTCGAGAGAACGAAATGATTCTTGCCAAATTCTCGATGGGACGTAGGGACAAATGACTAACTGCATTTAAAACGAAAATCGCAAGAAATATATTGGTATTATAAACGATCTTGTATCTCGTTATCTCTTCGTTATTCTTTGCCCACCCGCAGTCTCAGCTGTACAGACCTGCTATCAGCCTTACGACGGGATTAGGACACGGTGGTGCGTGTCCTGTAATTTGGATCGTTATTAATTTGTCGCCATTCATCCGAGCCGTGCCCACCGGGAGACACTTGGGGATGGCGATCGATCCTCTGTGGTCTTTCGTGGACTTTGAGGAGTCTAAATTCTCTTCCGAGAAGATCTTTGTAAAGATTTATTGTAATTGTGGGCGCGATGTACAGCGCCGCACGCCCGTGCAAAAAATTATCACAGCTCGTTGATGCGCTAAGATCTAAATATCGTTACTATAGATATACGGATATACGCAAAGTGTGAACTTTTCGGAAATATCCTATCCAAAAGTCGTCAAGTGTCGTTACGCAAATCGTTATGTTAATTCGGAGTTCTTGTATGTCGCAACTAAATCCACCTCCGCATTTGCGGATACACGAGTTTATATGTATATCTTGTATACATTAGAACGTACTTGGCGCGTGTGTTATAGTTTTCCACTGTGCATTTTCGACACTAACATCAATTCCGGCGTCGATATTTTATCGTTACGCCTGTAATAAATTAGCGTACTCGGTACGAGTTGATTTCGGTGAAGAAAATTGTGTATATGCTATATATATATATAATAGTACAATTAATGCGTAATCTTGAGATATGTGAAGTTTATATAATTTTATCGCTTTCCTTTTATAAATATCTCAATAAAAAGGTATTAAAAAATGATCTATTGTATATTTACATTAAAACTATCAACGCAGACTTGTATTACAAACGATGTTACGTGTGTAATAATTATTAGCGATAGTAATATTATGTCATTATTTTCTACATACTTAATATTTTTGTAATAATAATGCGAAAGCTTAAAAATAACAAATTTACATGGCACGTTTGTACAATTATTAATAAATTGTATAATATGGAATTGTATTTATATAGGCAGTAAGAAATTCAGACACTACACAAAGGCCCAATTGTATTAATATCGATTGAATGTAATTCGAGATTAAACTTCAATATAAATACACATTAGTCGTATCATCTAGAATTTCTGTCTTTGTCACAAAGGGACGCGCGATTCTACTCTTTTTCTCTTTTACTCTTTCTGATCGTACGAAAATATATTCATAAAAAATAACAAAAATTGTCGCCCTTTCTTCCAGATTAACAAAATTGATTACAAAATAATTACATTATTAATAAAAAAATTGTTCCGTGTTATATTTCTATATACTATTTGTATATCTCACCATTATGTTTGCTATTCTTTCTTTTACAAAGTAAGCAGATTATTCTACCCCTGATTTTATTTTATATAATAACGATTTATCCTGAGAAGATTTGGCTGAAGATAATGCAGGAGAACTGGATGAAGAGCTCTTTGATCCTGTGGCAGTACTTGTATTTCGTTTGTCCTGCTTAGCTTTCTTCATCATGTCCTTCAGTCTTTTATCCGCGCTGATAATATGAATATTTGGTGTCATCTTGGCTCCACTGCCTACAAAGATTAACAGTTCAGAGATTAATTTTATATCATATGTCATATATATCATATATGTATGATATATATATATATGTGTGTGTGTGTGTGTGTGTGTGTATACAAGGTGTTTAAAAAA